>JAJTUV010003450.1:0-102185 GCA_021653895.1 Mastomys natalensis | reverse complement strand
TAAAACTCCACTAATTTGTGGTTTACTTGGCTTTGGTTCACAATGACTTTTTACAATGTAGGTGCCTTGCATTTGGGACATGGGTCTTCAGAATTGAGAGTTTCTCTTGGCAGATCTTTTCTTTGATGACTATGAAGTGTCTTTCCCACTCTTATTTGATAACTTTTGGGGAAAGTTATTTTATTGGATAGTATAATTGCTACTCCAGTTGTTTCTTAGGACCACTTGCTTGGAATTTTTTTCCAGCCTTTTACTTTGAAGTAGTGACTGTCTTTGTCACTGAGGAATATTTCCTGTATGCAGCAAATGTTGAGTCCTGTTTTCCTACCCAGTCTGTAGTCTATATCTTTTCAGTGGAATTTAGTCCATGATTTTTGAGAGAAATTAAGGACTAATGAATGTTGCTTCCTGTTATTTTTCTTTAGAGGTGGAATTATGCTTTTGTTGTTCTCTTCTTTTGATTTGTTGTGAGAAGATTATTCTCTTGCTTTTTCTTAGATGTTACATTCTTTTTGTTGATTTTTTTCCATCTGTAATCCTCTGTAGGTCGGGATTGCTGGAAATATATTCTTTAAATTTGATTTTGCCATGGAATATCTTGGATTTTCCCGATATCGTAATTGAGTTTTGCTGGGCATAGTAGCCTGGGCTGGCATTTTTGTTCTTTTAGGATATGTATGACATCTGCCCAACATATTCTGCTTTATTCTTTTAGGATATGTATGACATCTGCCCAACATATTCTGGCTTTTAGAGATGCTATTGAGAAGTATGGCGTAATTCTGATGGTTTTTTCTTTATATGTTACTTGACGTTTTTCCATTATCACTTTCAATATTCTTCCTTTTTTCTGTGAATTTGGTGTTTTAATTATTATGTGTAGAGAGGAATTTCTTTTATGGTCTGTTTGGTGTTCTGTAGGCTTCTTGTAAGGTATGGGCATCTCTTTCTTTAGGTTAGGGAAGTTTTCTTCTATAATTCTGTTGAAAATGTTTGCTGGCCCTTTCAAATGGGAATATCCACTCTCTTCTATAACTATTATTCTTAGGTTTGGTCTTTTCATTGTGTCCTTGATTTCATGAATGTTTTGAGTTAGGAGCTTTCTGCTGTTTGTATTTCCTTGACTGTTGTGTCAATGTCTTCTGTGGTATCATCTATGCCTGAGATTTTCTCTTCTATTCTTATATTCTGTTGGTGATACTTGCCTTTGTGATTCTTGATCTTTTCCCTGGGTATTCCATCTTCAAGTTCATCTCCCTTTGTGTTTTATTTAAGGTTGCGATTTACATTTTTAGATCCTGGAAAGTTTTTTTTTTTTTTTTTAATTCTTTCAACTGTTTGATTCTGTTTTCCTGTATTTCCTTATGAGTTTTATGTGTTTCCTCTTTAAGGGCTTCTTCCTGTTTACCTGTGTTCTCCTGTATTTTTAAAGGAGTTATTTGTATCTTTCTTAAAGTCCTTTATCAAATTCATGAGATGGGATTTTAAATCTGAATCTTGTTTTTCAGGTGTGTTGGGGTACCCAGGGCTTGGTGTGGTGGGAGAACTGGGTTCTGAAGTTGTTAAATAGCATTGGTTTCTGTTGCTTATGCCCTATTTTTCACCTCTAGCCATCCTTTTACTTGTAGTGCTAATTTCCCATGCTGTCTCTGAAAGGATCCTGTCCTTCCTGTGAGCCTGGCTGTGTCAGATCTCCTGGGAATCTAGCTATCTTTGGGATCCAGTGATTCTGGGATCCTGAAATCCTAAGATCCTGGGTGTGGCAGAGTTGCTGGAAGTAAAACTGCCTCTGGGATCCTGAGCTCCTGGTGTGTGTGTCTAAGATCCTGGGAGTCAGTCTTTCTCTGAGTTTTGCAGGAGTTAGTGAGGAACCAGAGCTCTGGGTTAGTTCTGGGCATAGGTGCAAGCAGGTGCAAGCAGGAAAGAATGTGGGCCTCTTGCTGGGCTGGAGTTCCTGCTTCACTTGTTCTCCTGGGTGTCCCAGCTATACTGGCTGTTGGGGCATCATCTGTAGCTGGTTCAGGGGTCCCAAGGCTTGCAAGGAGGCTGGAGCTGTTTGATTCTCAGGCTCTTGGGAACCCAGGCACTGCTGGGAACGTGGAAGAGCTGAGAACTGAGTGGGGGCCCAGTGGGATAGATTTAGGAAAAAAATACCAAACAATCACAAGAAACAAGATGGAGTAGTGATTCTAATATCCAATAAAATAGACATTCAACCAAGGGGCCACAGAAAAAAAGAGGAGAGCTCCAGCTCGATTCTGCAGGGCCAGGGAAGTTCTTGGTTTGTTGACTGGCAGCTAGCTTGAATTTGGCTTGTCTTGGTCGCAGTGGCTGGGAGTGTAGAGAGGCCTTTTACAAGAGATTAGATGGTGGCTCTTTAGGCAAGAGCCTTCTCCATAGCTCCCACAGTGGATCCTGATGGAAAGAAACAGTCATTGGTTTTAAGGCAGTTATTGTCATGGCAGAAAGTGGACAAGAAAACCATTCCCCACTTCTCAGGGCAGACCTAAGGTTAAATACCCTTTAGAGGTAGGAGTGTCTGGGAAAGAAAGTTTATTGGCTAAGCCCTCCAAGTCCTTAGGTACCTCATTAAAATGGAAATATGCCTTGAGGCTAGGTCACCACAGGTCATGTTCACTACCTGTGAAGGGGCTTAGGGCATGGCCCTTATGTGACAGATGGCCACAAATCTATGGAGGGCCATGGGGAGCTGTAGCTATGTGACAGGAGTCGGGTGTCCAGGAACGGGGCAAAACGTCTTCTATCCCTTCAGGGTCACTGAGGTTTCTAGCCTTATCTTATCCAGGAACCAGGCTACCTTTCATGGTCCTACAGAAGTCTTCCACTATTAATGTGTATTTGACTTTAGTAAAGTTTCTTTTATGAATGTTCTTGTCCTTTCATTTGAAGCATAGACGTTAAGAATTTAAACTTCTTTTTGGTGCATTTTTTTTTTTTTGACATGTATGTAACTCATCGCTTTGATATATCCTAGTTAAAAGTCTATTTTATTGGATATTAGAATAGCTACTCCAGCTTGTTTCTTGTGACTATTTGGTAATTTTTTTCCAGGCATTTACTCTGAGGTAGTGACTTTCTTTGTCACTGAGATGTGTTTCTTGTATACAGCAACATGCTGTATCCTGTTTACATATCCTGTCTGTTAGCCTTTGTCTTTTTATTGGGGAATTGAGTCCATTGATGTTGAGAGATATTAAAAAGCAATGACTGTTACTTCTTCCTAATTTTCTTGTTGGAGGGGCATTATTATTTTTTTTCACTGTTTGCTTATTTGTTTTTTGTTGCTGTTGTTTTGTTTTTTGTGGTTGTCTTCCTTTGCTTTTGTTGTGAGATTTTTAATGTCTTGTATTTTCTTGGGTGTAATTATCTTCCTTGTATTGCAATTTTGCTTCAAGAATCCTCTGTAGGGCTGGATTAGTAGAAAGATATTGTTTACATGTGATTTTGCATAGAATATCTTGGATTCTCCATCAATAGTGATTGATAGTTTTGTTGGGTATCATAGCCTAGACTGCCATTTGTGTTCTCTTAGTGTCTGAATGACATCTGTTCAGGATCTTCTGACTTTTTCAGTCTTAGGTGAGAAGGCTAGTGTTATTCTGATAGTCATGCCTTTATATATTACTTGGCCCTTTTTCCATTATAGCTCTTAATATCATTTCTTTGTTTCGTGCATTTAGTGTTTTGCTCATTATGAATGTGAGGATTTTCTTTTCTGGTCAGATCTATTTGGTGTTCTATAGGCTTCTTGTACATTTATGGCCATCTCTTCTTTAAGTTAAAAAAATTATTCTATGATTTTTGTTGAAGATGTTTTCTGGCCCTTTGAGCTGAGAATCTTCACTCTAATCTACCTATTTCATTGTGCCCTGAATTTCCTGTATGTTTTGTGTTAAGAGTTTTTTTATCTATTGTATTTTCTTTGACCAGTGTGTCAATATCATCTATCATATCTTCTATACCTGAAATTCTCTATTTTACCTCTTGTATTCTGTTGGTGATGCTTGCATCTATAGCTCCGGGTTCATGCCCCCCCCCCTTAGGTTGTCCATCTCCAGGGTTGCCTCTAGTTGTCTATTATTTATTGTTCTTATTTCCATTTTTAGGTCTTGAACTGTTTTTGCTAAATTCATTCAACTGCTTGATTATATTTTCCTATATTTCTTTAAGAGAAATATTCATTTCTTCTTTAAAGACTTCTACCTGGTTGTCTGTGTTTTCCTGTTTTTTTTTTTTTTTTTTTTTTAAGTGAGTTATTTTTATTCTCCTTAAAAGGCTCTATCACCTTCATGAGATGGGAATTTAGGTTAGAATTTTGCTTTTCACATGTGTTAGATTATGCAGGGATTGCTGTGGTGGGAGAACTGGGTTCTGATGGTCTCAAATTACATTGGCTTCTTTTACATATGTTCTTGGGCTTGCCTCTCCCACTCTGGTTATATCTTGAGGTAACCGCCCTGGCTATCTCTGACTTGAGCTTGCCTACTTGGAGGTAGGTACAGCTCTGTGAAATGGGCTCAAGTAGGCCTCCTGGAAGGCACACATGTTGTTTCTGGTTAGGAGGCCAGCTCCCGTGTCCCTGGTTTTAGCAATATTCCTATGTTCATAGTTCCACCAAACCTTGTGTGCTCCTGGTTAGGAAAAACTTCCTGGAATACAGACAGGCTTTGAATTCCAGGGGCAGGATCTGCCCCAGATACAGGTAGAAGTACAGTCTGGAAGGACTGTGTCCCTGGTTATGGCAAAACTCCTGGGAGACAGGCAGGTTGCTGTCTATGAAGAGCTGGCCAACTGATCTGGCCCAAGAAGGGTATAAATAAAATTTTTATCACAATTGTATTATAACCAGAACACAATTCACCCTAACATGTTTGAAATGGAACTTCTAGTAAAATAGAACTCTTTTTTTCAGTTCTACAGAAATTTGTCAGAAAAATAAAGAATACCTACTTTATATTGTCTACCACTTTGTTACATGCAAAGTTATTCAAGACTGCCTAAAGTACAGAGTAAAAAAAAAACACATCATTTTAGTTTTATCCCAGGGCTCCAGACTGTAATCCTTCAAAGGCCTGATGGCAAGTTTAATGTCGATACACAAAAATATTTGTAAACTAATTTTCATTTTATTTCAGAGACCAATAGAATTATTTTACAAATTCTGAACTTAAATTGCAATGGATGAATATTTTTATAATTACTACACACATAACTGTGATTTTAATACATATGTAAGGCAACATGCATGAAATTAAGCTGTTTCCATGGAATACCCAGAACATCCATCACAGTCCCTAAAACATTATGGTTTCTTTCCATTTGTTACATTTTCCTTAAAGAGGATTAAATCAGGGTCTAGTAGATTTGAGATGTTCTAAATTAATCTTAACATTTTCTTTGTTGTTTGATTTCCCATCTTCCTATGGAAATCATGAATACATAATTTTTAAAAAGTTAACCATCCAGGATATTTCTGAGCTATCATATATGTGTTTCATTTCCTGATATCAGTAGATTTGTATGGACTATATATGCATCAAGCTACTTCTGAGGTTGTTTTGATTCTTGTTTGAAATTAGTGGTGGGAAACACCTGCTTTTCTGTTTCCAATTATTGATTTTTGTCATGAAGTTCAATAGGAATAAAATATCATCTTGTACAAATAGAATTCTTTGATGATTCTTTTCTGAATCACTATTGCACTGATAATGAGAAGACTACAACTTTACTCCATAACTGTTTTCCTTACAGGTCAGTTATTTGGAAAAATATCTGATATTAAATATCAAAAATATTTATTATAAAATTAAAGGAAACACTAAAAATAGTACAAGAATACTAACATGAAAGCACGCACAGCACAGCAGAGGCTGTGTATTTTGGAGTTTTCATTTAGTTCTTACTGTATGCAGTACTTTACCTGTTTGGTGAAATTATGGTTTTTTGAAGAATGACAAGAGTTCATCATATCACACTGAATTTAAATTAAAAAAAATCATAAAATTATCACTTGTATTTTTGTTACAACAGAAAATAATTTACTATAACCATTGCACCATAATCCTAAAACTGTCCTTTTATAGCCTTTGGCCAAAATCCAGTTTTGTATTTTATCACTATGCTACTTACAAGTCATTGGCAAAGATACAAAGTTAAATATTTTGTTCAGTTATCTTCATTGCAAGACACTAAGGACTAACATTGATCATGGCTTACCTTCGTAATGAACTGTAGAGAATGTGTAGCTTTAAATGCCCAATTCCTTGACTCATATTATAGGCAGTAACAGCCAGACAGGACATTGGTCTCCAGGATGAGTTAATCTCCTTTACAACACACAACAGGGCATACTTCATTTATTTCTTCAAATAACTTATGATTTTCTAGAATCTGTTTAACATTAAGATGCAATCACATAGAAACAGAAGCTATTTTAATTGTAAACACAATAAGTTCTTTCTACTTATGGAATGGAAAAGTGAGTTTCTAGATAACATTAGGAAATAAAGCACATTTAAATTAGTTTCATTAAATATATATATTGTGTTTCAAATATTCTTGCTGACTACTATTATTTACTACTATTTATTATAAAATGTCAATCTAATATATTGATTTTCAGAATTCAAAGTGATATTCACAATATTAATTATAAATGTGCATATTATTGAATTATAAATTATTTAAGTTTATCATTAAATGATCCTATTTAACATTCAGGCTGACCTTCCAAAGATAGCAATTAAATATGGTTTTATATCATCTACTACTTATTTTTAAGTAAAGCACTTAAATGCATTTGGTATGAAAAAGTTATCCTACTTATTCTGAACCAGATAGTGTATGTTTATGTATGATTCAATATAAATCGTAGTATTCATAAAATTCATAAAAAGCAGAAGTGTAGAAATAATTCATAACTTTAACTTCTTTCTTTTGCTTATATTGTAAAGTAATACTGAGTTAAAAACTATCCAAGAACATGAAATCGCAAAGAAACAGGTATTAAAAGTTCAGGCAGGTTGGAAACCTGTATGAGACCAGCTAGGTTCACACAGCAGTCTTCTATGTACAAAGTTGCTGTGGTCAAATTCATCCTCTTCCTTCAATTGCTTTTCAAAACCTTTCATTTGAAGTCCATCATCTCCTAGCTCTGTTAGTAAAAAGGCAGGACTCCTTTATATTTACATTTGTAAAATTCAAACAATGCTTTTGTATAAATATGACTCATACATATTAAAGTTAAGCAAAGGCTAAACACTCAGAGAAGTCTTGTTTCTCTTTTTTATGTATGTAGCTAAGTAGACATGTACAATTGCAAATATACTGAATATATATAAGTACATATTTGCATTCAAAGTGTGATAAAATATTCTACTCTACTGTATAATTTTAGCTTTGTTAGTTTTTAAATTTATCCATTTTTCATGATAAAATTTTGTGATGTGAATGGATAATAAAATAAAGGTATAATGAAAACAGTCTTAAAGGAACGAATATTTAAAACAAAACTTGCAACATTTCCAACACATAAGCATTTGCTACCTGTTTAAAGCAGAATATACAGTTTAATTCAAGCACACTTTGGGCTGGTATGTTACCCTCAAGGCAGACTGAGGGATATGTAAGAGATCATAATGCTAAATTAATTAAACAAAGATCAGTAATGAACTTGAAAAGTTACAAAGGACCTGAATTTTCATTGATTTTCATAGTCTGTCTCACATACACACTTCTGTGATTTTAAAAACTAGGATAGCAGAACTATCTTCTCATTTTTTTTTTTCGTGATACAGGATGGCCTAAAAATGGTTGTATTCCAATGTTATAAAATACAATAAAGAATAGACTAGAAATTTAAAATATTAGTCGCTTAAATGTCTATGGTATTTGTCAGGCTCTGGTCAGCAAGCACTTCCAAGCATCCACCATAGTGTCACGTTTGGTGACTGTATATGGGAAGGATCCCCAGGTGGGGCAGTCTCTGGATGGCCTTTCCTTCAGTCTCTGCTCCACACTTTGTCCCCATAGTTCCTCCTGTGAGTATTTTACTCCCCCTTCTAAGAAGTATTGAAGCATCCACACTTTGGTCTTCCTTCTTTTTGCACTTCTCATGGTCTATGAATTGTATCTTGGGTATTCAGAACTTTTAGGCTAATATCCATTTAACAGTGAGTGCATACCCTGTGTGTTCTTTTGTGACTGTGTTATCTCATTCAGGATGATATTTTCAAGTTCCATTCATTTACCTGTGAATTTCATGAAGTCATTGTTTTTAATAGCAGAGTAGTATCCCATTATGCAAATATATCACATTTTCTGCATCCATTCCTCTGTTAAAGGACATCTGGGCTGTTTCCAGTATCTGGCTATTATAAATATGACTGCTATCAACTTAGTGGAACATGTGAACTTATTATATGTTGGAGCATCTTCTAGGTATATGCCTAGCAGTGGTATAGCTGAGTCTTCAGGTAGTACTATGCCCAATTTTTGAGAAACTGCCAGAATGATTTCCAGATTGGTTGTACCAGCTTGCAATCCCACCAACAATGGAGGCGTGTTCTGCTTTCTCCACATCCTTGCCAGCATCTTCTGTCACCTGAGTTTTTGATCTTAGCCATTTTGACTGGTGTGAGATGGAATCTCAGAGTTGTTTTGATTTGAAGTTCCCAGATGACTAAGGATATTGAACATTTCTTTAGATGCTTCTCTGCCATTCAGTATTCCTCAGTTGAAAATTCTTTTTTTAAATAGCTCTGTACCCCATTTTTAATAAGGTTATTTGATTCTCTGGAGTCTAACTTTTTTGAGTTCTTTTTATATATTGGATATTAGCCCTCTATAGGATATAGGATTGGTAAAGATCTTTTCCCAATCCGTTGATTGCCATTTTGTCCTATTGACAGTGTTCTTTGCCTTATAAAAGCTTTTTATGAGGTCCCATTTGTCTATTGTTAATATTAGAGCATAAGCCATTGATTTTCTGTTCAGGAACTTATCGCTTGCACCCATATATTCAAGGTTCTCCCCTACCTTCCCTTCTATTAGTTTCAGTGTATCTGGTTTTATGTGCAGGTCCTTCATCCCCTTGAAATTGAACTTTGTATAATGAGATCAGAATGCAATGATTTGTATCCTTCTACATTCTGACCACCAGCTGAACCAGTACTACTTTATGAAAATGCTGTCTTTTTTCTGTCTGGTTGGTTTTAGCTCCTTTGTCAAAGTTCAAATGACTATAGGTGTGTGGGTTCATTTCTGGGTTTTCAATTCTATTACATAGGTTTACCTGCCTTTCTCTGTACCAATACCATATAGATTTTATCAGTGTTACTCTGTAATACACCTTGAGGTCAGGGATGATGATTCCCCTAGAAGTTATTAGGTGTGACTTAGTTATGGTTTTATTGCTGAGAACAGATACAATGACCAAAGCAACTCTTATAATGACAACGTGCATAAATAAAGAAAAAACAACCAAGTTTTATAATGGTAATTTCCATGTGGTTGCTCTTTATGAGAATTAATCATCATTTATCCTATAGAAATGGAATATTTAATAACACTAGGAAAGAAGTTTAAAAAATAAAAGGAGAAAGATGCTTTATGGAAACAGAAAGAAAACATAGTAAAGTCATTGGAAATGGTTCATTTCTGATTTGAAGATTTGAATAGTGGGAATAAGCAAAGAAGTTGTATAAGACTATTCCTCATTTCTCCTTCATTTGCTCACTCCTTTGATCTTGCCAGTCCTTGAACTCCAACTGGTAGTGTGACGCAGTTCAGCATACAGGAGACTGGACATGTAGATGTGAGTACTACTAATTTCAGAGAAAAATAAACAAGATTTAAGTTGAAAATGAAATTTCCATATTATTTTCTGCAGGAGAAGGGTTAGATATTTCACTTGGTATTTCTAATCATATTGAAAAGCTTGTATGTCTCGGAAGGATGAGAGTTGATTAAGAATGCATCTTACAGTAAGCACATCAGCTAAAAGCTAGAATTAGGATACAGTTTTCACCAGGGACAGAATATAAGAATGTACAGGATATAGTAAAGTAATCTAGATAGCACCTGAGAGGCTAGCATCGCTACAAATTAAACATGATTTTTTTTCAGTATTGTATATATATGTTAGGACAAAATATCAGAGAACTATGCTTATTTTGCTTTGATTATTACAAACAGTATTCAGGTTGTTTGCACAATATTTTCCCATTTTTCAAAAGAAATGAAGATAACAAGTGAGAGTATTAGGAAAATTAATATGATTATTATAAAAATTATAATGGTATTATAATTACATGTAATGTGAAATATCACTTTGCTGGCTATTATACATTATAAAAGTAAGCAAAAAGGCATATTGATGAAGCAAAATTTTACAAAAGTAGACAATTTGCAGCTGTAAATGTAATGAGTCTAATGTCCCTAGACTAAATTTTCTACATATCCAGGAACTTGAGTAGGTGAATCTGAGCTGATTATTTGTGTACAGTCATCATGAGGAGATTTAAAACTTGAAGGGATTGCCAGCAGATTTTAATCTTGGTGCACTCTACGATTTGAGAACATTTTCTATTAGTATATGAATGATAGACTTCTCCATGAAGATTGAAATACCATCACCTTCACTAAAGCTCTTCTTTATGTTACAGAGATGAATAAATAACAAATGATTTCCTAGTACCAATAAGTATATGTAAGAAACTTTAAAATATATAAATTTTATTATGTGACCTATGAACTCTTCAACTTATACTTTTAGTGCTGCTTAGATTTCTGTAAGTAAAGCCTATAGTGTTAGAATATGAAACATATGTTAACTTCTTCTGTCTTGAGGAATTACCAACGACAAACTTGGAGGTTTAGAAATTAGTTGGACTCATAATCATGCAGAAAAAAGGTTCAGTGCATTGCTATAGAAGTTGCTGGAGGTTAATTATGCAATGGTGAACTAATTGATGTTTTTCATCAAATTCATATACTGATAGACAATATCCTCAGGTCACACAATACTGCTAATATAAAGCCTGGTGCAGAAACACAGCTGGAGTGTGCTCAAAAGGGAAAGGAAGCCTCATATATATTTCACAATTCTACACCTGGTATCAACTCTTAGGCAGTTGGAAAACATCATGTCATGAATGAAGATATATTCATGAAGAAATAAAATTCCAACAATTTTTTTTAATAAAATGTTTTAAATGAAATTTGATCAAACATGTTTCCTACAAAACAGAGCAGAAAGATCTGTAACATCTGTCAACCAGTATACCCACAATATAGTCAGAGAAATAATTCTCCACAACAAATCACTTCCTATCCATGTGGTTTAACTTGGACAAACTCTGGTATTTACATATATATGTAATATTGCAGTGACAATTCATTATATTTTAAACTTTCTCATCAATGAAAAAGAAAGATATACTCTTATAAAAAGTTGAGTTTCAAGAGTTTAAGAAACTGACTAAAATTATTTTCATTCCAATAGTCTTAGGTAATATTTATTAAATGATTATATATTTCCTATATAGAGGGAAGGATGGGTACAAAATGGCAGATAAAATGCTTTAACGCTGATTCCACTCAGCAAACAAAAAATGTATTACATCTGGGTAACAATGAAGAAGGTAAATCGGGGAGCTGGAGTTCCTTGCCTGGGGTAAACAGGTCAATTCCATTCATAACACCAAAAATGTAGGCAAAGGGAAAAGTAAAATTGTCTGCCATTTGTCTACATAAATGAAACAAAAAAGGAAATAAAAATAGAAAATACAAATGTTAAAATCAGAGTGTAAAAGACATACTGCTAATTAATTTTCCGATGTGCCTGTACATATTTTTTTTGTTTAATGTATGTTCAGCAAGTTCAGGCTAGGTGACATATTAAAAAAATGGCAAAAATTTAAAACTTTTTGAAATGGAAAAAATAACATTATTCAACTTTGATATTTTTAAACACATGGTGCCATGAACTGATAATACTTTTGAGTAATACTTTTGCATTTGGAACAAGTCCACAGCAAGTGCATTTAACCAGAAAAATCTCATCACTAGAAGAAAGCCTCGGTCCAGCTTCACTTTAAATCAGCCTGCTAGAGTTGATAAATAACAGGTTTCTATCATTGGTAGATAAGAAATGAAACATTTTAGAAGAAAATCTCTGAGATGCTTCTTTGATCATGAAAATAAAATTGAAATTCATGTTGAGTAATACTATTTTCAACAAGATAGCAAACAGACCAAATTCAGTATGCTACATTGTTGCTTCCCACCACTGATTAGATTATCATTCAATTGCCCTATATCTATCTTGCTCATATTGCGAATTATGTAAACTTACTTTGAAAATACCATATGCATATATAGTTTACAAACATATATAATACATGTATGAATACATGCATATTGACATATATGCACATGGATGAATGTATATAGGAAGATAGGGTTGCAAAGATAGAAAAATATAGACAACCAGATAGATAGCCAGAGAAATAGAAATGAAAAGCATGATTTAAGCTTTGAGTGACAATGTGCTACCTTGAATAGCTGAGGGAGAGCTTATTTCGTTGTTGCCAGACAAAATATATTATATTCTAGAGGAGAATATTGAGATAAATTAGAGAATACCAAATTAATTATGTAAAGTCATACAAAAGAATGACTGATATTGAAACATAAATTGAGACAATCAATCTCTTGTTATTAGAATGATGTCATGGTCATTATATGGAAACAAGCTAAAACAAATAGGATTTCAAGAACTAGAAATTATTTGAAAGAATAATCTTTAATTAACTTTCTTCCTAATTAAAGAAACTATATAAGAATTGTTGAAAAATCAAAATATTTGATTAGTAGAGGATATTTGAGGAAAGTAGAAAAATGAATAAGTAACATAATATGTAGAAAGCATAGCTTATTTTAGGGACATTTTATAATTTTGACATTATAAGAATCTATACCCACTGTATCATTTGCATGATTTTTATAGGCTTATTTCATGAAAACATGCAATCTAGAATTAAATGTATATGTGTTTTTGGGGAATAGGATAGTGACTGTGGATGCATTCATGTATGCATGTGCTTGTACAGATGTACAAGGAGGTCAACCATTATGGACATATTAGATCAAATAGCTGACATATATCATAGCTCAAAAAAATCTTAAAGGAGACATTACTAAAATGGACTGAGAAATGATTGAAATCTAAGACAAAATGTTCTGATGTCCTGGAAGAACCATTGAATGTATGCTGTCTTCTGAGAAAATCTATTAGTAGATGACTGAGACAGGTGCAGATACTCACAGTGAAGCACTGGACAAAAGTCTATGGAAAACTAAGGGGAAGAATTGAAGGAACTGAAGGGGATAGCAATCCCATAGGAAAACCAACAGTGTCAACTAACCTGAACGCCTTGGATCTCCCAGAGACTAAGCCACTAGCCAAAGAGCATACATGGCCTGAGATTCCAGCACATATGTAGCAGAGGACTGCCTTGTCTGGCCTCAATGGGAAAGCATGAACCTAATCCAATAGAGACTTGATGCCCCAAGGAGTGGGTATGCCCAGAGAAATACCCTCTCAGAAGTGAAGGGGAGAGAGAAAATGGGAAGAACTCTGTGATGGGGGAATATGAGGGGAGGCAACATTTGGGTAGTAAATAAATAACATGATTAATTAATAAATTATTTTGAAAAGAAAAATAAAGTCAACATATACATTACAAAAAATGATGATAAGGACAAATGAATGACGGAAGATTTGGTATCATAAGACAATGGCCATTGTATTATTTTAGATGTCAGAAGTTTTAAGTGATGTCATGTCTCAGTAACATAACTAGTAAGGGACAGTGAAGATATTTTGGATAATTACTCTGCAAGATGCAAGAGATGATTGTGAAAGACCAATTCATGTTAAGTATAAAATAATTCAGTATTCAAAAGAGCAGAAGATACAGAATAGAATATAATATGGATAATATATAATATAGTTATATTGGACTTCTCTTTATGATTTAATATATTTCAGATTTATTAGGAAAAAAGGAAACACAAGAAAGATTTGCTAAAATTGTACACACAGAAGTCCTTAGTTTATTAGCCTTGAAAGTTTTTATAGGTTGGAATGTGAGTATAGAAGTCAAACCATGACTGTGCTTCTTTATGTCTTTGTTATATTGCATGCACAGTGTTGGAGATTGGTTCTAATGCCATTTGTATTAATACAAATTTAATTACACAGGAACTGGCATGTCTGCCTGTAAGACACTGAATTTTGCTGCTCCCAGTTGGCTTTGATTGGTGAAATAGTTGCCAGTGGCAAATGGCTGAGCAGGGTGAAAGAGTCAGGCCGTTTAGAATTCCTGGGAAAGGGAAAAAAATGCAGAATCACCATGACAGTATAGCAGAGAGATCGGACTTAAGAGCTGCAGGAGAGTAAGCATCAAGCCATGATGATCAGGATGAGTCAGGAAAGCAGCCTTGCCCCAATTGGGTTTGGGGTAGAGAAATGAAAAATAGATTTAGCAAATATTTACTCAGGAACATTGGAGGGGAGTGTGTTTGTCAAGTGGAGGTTCAGGAGTGGCCCAATCATTGAGCTAGATATTAAAAATAATGCTGTGGGTATATGTCTTTCATTCATTGAGTCCAAAACATTTGGGTGGATATAGAGGAAATGTGCGCGCCCTCTGGGAGTTTAGAAAGGATTAACAATTTACTGCATCAGCACAGTGTTAGTGGGTGACCCATTTACTGCCCTGAGGGATCAAAGTAGTAGATTTGTCATTATTTAAGCAAATCTAGAGTTCTGTCTATCCTATGCTCATATGAATTGAAACTGTAAGTTGTACATATAAATTTGAAAAATGACACAATTCATGTATCCTCAAGGTCAATGTCCAAATAGATCAAGCATACTATATGAAAAGAAGCTGACAGTATATGAAAATAGCAAATGTCATTTTCAGCATAGGAAGAGGGTATGATTCCCATGCTTTTTTCCTCCAGCTCTCTGGAGATGGAAACAGAAATACCAGGCGTTCAAGGTCAATGCCAACTACATACATAATGGGGTCAGTCAGTTCTATGTGAGACTCTGTCTCAAAACAAGCAACAACCAATCAAATTTCTAATATGGACTGACAAGTTAACTAATGGAGAAACACGTCAGTACAATATGATGAAATTAAAATTAGAAGAAGAAATTTTAATTCAAACTCATCTTCAAAACATATTCCTTATCTTTGTCTGAAATATATTGGCAGACATGCTCATCAAAAATGCATGAGAATACAATTATATTGATTACTGACTTCATTTTGTAATATGCAGGTGGGCTTTTATCTTTGAAACATGAACATCTTTACAAATACGTAATGTATTATAAATACTGCTACTCATAAAAAGGATGACTCTGATAATCTAATTCTCCTGATTTATTACTGTACATAAAATGTTATATTAATAATGTTAATATATTTGCATTGTCCCTGAACATACATTTTTACCAGGCATGGATTCCAGGCACACTCACAACTATATATGAGAAACAAGCTATTATATTAGATAAGAAGTAAGATGATAAAATTGTCAAAATATATCAAAGACAAAACCAGAAAGGTTTGTTCTAGATGTTGACCTTTTGATTCTGAGTCATACTGACATATTGAAAAAAATAAACAAAAATAAGATTTCAGGACACATAAGAAATATCATACCCAATATGATTAAACAGAATGGATTTCAAACACAGTGAAGGCAATGGAAAGAGCAAGCCAGTGAGGGAACTTGTTGGGCAGTTTAGCTAGACAGTTTATTTTGTTTAATAGGTCTTGTGACTAATTATTATTCAGAACAAACAGTGTAATTTGTGTGCTTGGTTATCCTTATTAAACTTTCATAAAAGAGGTTATAATAGTGTTTGGGGACTGCTAAATTCGACTGCTTTCTGTCTTTATCAAACATTCCATCTGAAGCTTAAAAGAAATAAAAGTCCTTGAGAAAGTCTTTTGGCTTCTGAAACACCTTGCAAGTTGACTTTACAAGGTAGCCTCTTGTATCCTTTCAACCACCAAATATGTTGCTTGACTTTCCTTATGATAATTAAAAGAATATTTTAGAATATATGTCATTGTGTCCACCAAACACTATCACTACTTCTTAGATCTGTGTGACTAGCTGACCTGAGGTATAATGTTTTATTTCTCTACGATTAAAATTGTCATGCCACCTTTTAAAGATGATTTTGACAATCTTACCTGAGTATTTATATGAAACCTAGCCTATCAATTTTCGGGATTCTTCTTTGAGTGCCATTTTAAATTATCTCCACTGATGGTCATGTTTTATTGAAAAATAGATGGCATTTCAGTGGTAGGCTTCTTTCAAATTTAAGGAGATTTCCTTAGGGATGGCTTACCTTGTAAATCTCAATAAAGGCAGCTTTATCTTACAACTTCAGAAGGAAATGCCAGGGGATGGTGATACAGAATAGATAGAAACAAATAAATTGTATCTGTTGTTACCAGAATGAAGGCCCTCAATAAAAAGACTGTGAATTTTTGAATTATCCCCTGATAGACAAGAAGCACCTAATTTTTGCAAACATTTTAACATTAGTGCTCCCAAATTCGATCTCAGTAGTTTAATTATTTTTTATCTTTCTCTTCGTTCATTTTCCACTAAGGTAAATTACAGGTTATCACCATTGTCTTCTGGTTTCTTAAATATTAGCTACATGGTTGTTGAGTAACTTTAACATCTTTATAAATGCTAACAATATTTTATTTCAATATCTTCTCTGTGGTATTTCTCCCTCATTATTACCACAGTCTACATGGTGACTGTGACCATTAGAGTAAAATTGAAAGTAGGACCTAGGTCCTATACCCTAGTTTGCTTCTCTGGTGCTGCGATAAACTAAGTAAATTTTGAGAGAAACGGTTAATCTGACAACTCTCAGGTCACAAACCATCACTAAGGGAAGGCAGGTTAGGGACTCAAGGCAGGAACTGGAGTAAGGAACTGATACAGATACCATGCATGAGTTGTAATCACTAGCTTGCTTTCCATAGCTTGCTGATCATGCTTTCTTATATAACCCAGTACCTCAGGGCTGGCAGTGATCACATTGAGCTGTGTTCACCTACATTATTTTTTTTATTGAATGTTTTATCTACATTTCAGATGTTATCCCCTTACCCCATTCCCCCCAGGAACTCTTTATCCCACTCCCCCTCCTCCTGCTTCTATGATGATGTGCACACATCTAGCCCCCCAACTCTAACCTCCCCACACTTTAATTCCCCCCACTGGGCGTCCAGCCTTCATGAGACCAAGGATCTCCTTTCCCACCTATGCCAACAAGGCCAACCTCCCCTACATATACAGCTGGAGTCATGGGTCCTACCTTATGTGCTCCCAGGCTGGTGGTTATTAATCACAAACATTCCCTCATAGATATATCCCCAGGTGAATACAAAAGAGTCAATTTTTCAATGGCGATTTCTTCTTTCAGGATAAATCTAGGTTGTGTCAAGATAACAAAAGCTAGCCAGCACTTCATGATTTCCCTTTGCTCCTCAGTCTGAACAAAATTGGCCACTTCTACTTCCTTATGGCATGTGATTCCATGATAGTCTAACATTATCTTTGTCAAAATATTGCCTCATATTGTTGTATCAACTTCCTCAGCATTACTTCCTTTCAGCTGTAATATATCAGTCTAGATTCATTCTGAATTTCTGCTTCGCACCAGAGTGCTTTTATATCCGTTCTTTGTTTTATTTCAAGATTACAATAAGGACAGAGATTTGTAATATTTTAATTAAGAATTTCTTTTAATGGGTGAAGTTTCTATAGAGAAATAACCAATGAATAGATAATATTTTGGGGCAATTTATACAATAGAAAATGTCCAGTTGAGCTTATAAGATTTCTCACAAGACTTAATTATATCCGAATAAATTGAACTTATTACAAAGAAGTAGATTTTCATGGCATCTTTTGGAAAAAAAATCAAATATTTGTCTAAAGGGGATGATTTATAAAAAAGAGGGTTCATTACTTTTTGAGAATTTCATTCAATATATTTTGGCCATATTCATTCTCCTCTCCAAATTTCTAACAAGAAAGGGGATAGTTAATTTTACTAAATTAATAAGCACCAATTTTAATTGTATTTAAGTTTATTAATTTGCACAGATATTGTGTGTTTCCTTGTGGCATGTGGTGTATTTATTTAATTTCATGTATTTTTATTTTTGAGATTAAAACATAATTAAATCACTTATATTCTAACTCTCATCCCTTCAAACTTTTCCGTATACATTTCACTATTCTCTTTAAATTTCCTGTCCTATATTTTATTACTAACCACTATATACATACACAGATATACATATACATATGTAATCTTAAGCATAACCTACTCGATTTGTTTTAATGTTATTCATATATATGTTTTCATAGTTGGCCATTTGATATTAGATAAGCAGTTGCTATGTTCTCCCCTGAAAGAAACTATTTCTCCTACTCTCAAGTCTAAAAGTTCTTGTGGCCTTTTCTCCTTACACATTGACATTCCTGTAATTATTGTCCTCTTCATCTCACTTTCAGCCAGTCATGCTTGTAAGTCTTTTTATAAGTGTATCCTCTGATATTACTAGGAGACAAAAATACATAACAAATTCAGTGATACTCTGGGTCTTACAATCTCTCAGCCTCCTGAAATATGCCTTGAACTTTATATACCAGATTATTTTATAACTAGGCTCCATTTTTGTAACTAGTTCCATTGGATCTAGGCTTCATAAATCTGCACTCTGGTTGGATGTGGCATTCCATAATAGTTTCCAGAAGTTTGAGAAGTTTGTCTGAAGAGGAGTAAGGATTATACTTATCAATAACTATAAGGACATATGTGCAATATGTTGCTATGGATTATGTTAAGGTAGCAAACTGGGGTGACTGTAGGTTGTCCTCTGTAGTGGTTTGCATATGTTTGGGACCCATAAACTCACATGTGTGAATGCTTAACTCACACGCACAGCTACTAGCAGCTGTGTCTTTGTGAGAATAAGGGTGGCTTTATTGGAGGAAATGTGTTACCATGGGAGTGGGCTTTGAGATCTTATGCTTAAGCTTTGGTCACTATGGAAAAGACTCTCCTGATTGCCTACAGATGCTAGTCTGTCCTGGATGCCATCCAATCAAGAAGTAGACCTCTCAGCTTATTCATGAGCACTGTCTGCATGAATGTTTCCGTGCTTCATGCCATGATGATAATGGACTGAACCTTTGAAACTGTTAGCCAGATCCAATTAAATGTTGTTCTTTATAAGAGTTACCTTGATCATCGTGTCTCTTCACAGCAATGGAAACACTAAGACATCCTCCAAACTCCATGACTTTTCTAGCCCTGAGTTTCTGGCTAGGCTTCCAGGAAGATATTTTATTTTCCTTCTGTTGATTAAGTCTTAAGTCAAATTAGAGAGCTTCTGGTTATCATCAAGATATATATGTCATTACTGTGCTCATAGAGCTATTGTGCCCTTCTGATTTTACTTGTAGATCATAGACATCATAGCTGGGTTGGACTGTTGTTTTCCTCTCACTGGAACCTTGCATGGTTATTCTGGTACCATGAGATCTATTCCTCAGGGACAAGGCATTTAGATCAGGCACAGTTCATGTGCTTCTGGACTCTAAGACTGAAGTTCATGTGGTTATCAGCAAGAGAGCTTTATTTTTAACCTCTGGTATCAGGGTATATGCAGCCAAAGGCAATAGCAATAGGCTATAGAGAGTTTCTTGAGCAACCCTCACCAATATTACAATACAAGGATTTTCATTCCTCTTATTGGTATTTATTATTGTTAGAGGGTCTTTGGCTCTTGTAGGGAGCATTATCAGTTAAGATGATACAATTGTATATAATTTATAATGTTTATAATGTATATAAATTATATAGTATATAGTATATACAGAATTCTGTATATTTTTCTGATAAAATTATTATTGTGAATCCTTAAAGGTTTTTCAGCCATTTTATTGTTCGTTTACCTTTCTCCCTGCTTCTGTATTTGCTTTTCACACCGCTTCTAAAGTACATCCCTCTTTCCCCAAATTACAATTTATTAAAGAAAAATTATTTTACATCAAGAGTTTTCCCATGAGCTTAAACATTTGTTCATTTCGTTTTAAATTTAGTTCTCTAAGAACCAATATGTTTACATGTTCATTATTTAAAGGACATTTTCTTTCAGCAATTCGTTTCAAACTATTGGCTTATATTTAGTTGCCAAATGCTGTGACTTGAAAGTGCACCTGTGGTAAGAGGAGGGAAAGTATCAAATATTTCCGGTGAGACTTTTAATGTTTCTCTCCAGCACATTTAATGGAATTCCATTTAGCAGTAGAACATTGATCATGTAAAATATATTCATATTTTAATAATTTTAACAAAATTAATGTTTTCTTGGGAAATTTAATGTTTACATGGAAAATGAGTCCTGTACAATAAGTGTCTTTACCATGCTGGTTTGTCTAATTGAGATAAAAACTTGCATTTTGAGCTTCCTGGTTTTTACTGGAATAAGCCTCACACCACTGGTTTTTACTAGCTGTGTGTTTAACTGCATTTCTTACTTGACAACTCTTTAAGTAAGGTTCTTCATGAATGGTTAGAAAGATTGGCTTACACAGCATTGGAATTCTTAACACACCTGATTTATTACATTTTCATGAGAAAATAAATAATAATTCAACTTTTTCAGTTAGAAGAGACCTGGGAAAGTTTGAATATCTTAAACAATAAATGTAGTGATTCTGGTGACCTGCAGTTAAAAATAATAAAAATTCAAATTGAAATAATTCTGCATGCTAAAAAGTTTTTAAGGGAAGTATTCACAAATTTTGTTGATGGAATGACATTGAAGCTACTCCCTGCTCTATCCTGGGAATAGTAACATAAGCTTTTCTCTATTTGTGCCTTGACTTGTCAATTTGAACTTTGCACACCATATTTTACACCTTCCTGTAATAATAAAATTGCTATTATTACATTAATAAAAGAAAAGCTCCTAATTGTCTGATTCACTTTGTCAGCAGAAATATGAAAATAAACCTTTATAAATATATGGTGACCACATTACAACCTTATGTGGCTATTTTCCCAATAGCCATAATTGAATAGCAGAAGTAGTTAATCTCTGAGGTAAAATACACTAAAACTATTCCTTGAAAATAAATTTCTTTATAATTTCAACAAGAATTTAATGCACTTGAGAAGATTTATCATGTTTTTTTTTAATAAACAAGTGCATTTGTTTGAAAGATCTTTGATAATGAATTGAATTTTTCACTTCCCTAGATTCCTTTTTTTTTGTACCTAATTTGTGTTTCCTATTAATTTTCTGAAAAATATTCTTGTATTCCAGTTTGGAAATGAGATGCTGTAAATCAAAAATATCAACTTTTTTGCCTATGGTCACAAACCACCACACAGTAGAACACATGTACACATTCTTGTCCTCAGCCCATGCTGTCCTAATACTACTACCTCTGTGATTATATTTCCCTCATCACTCCCAATGCCCTAAACTGTGACACAAGAGAAATAATGAACAAATCCTGGTAAGAGGAGAATAACATTTATGTATACAAATTTTACCATTATAGTTTAAATAGAACTATTTATAGAGTTTGCAAATGCAGTTCTCTGACAGATATCTTTTACTACTTCTAACACATCAGAAATTAAATTTGATGTTTTGTTCAGACCGAAGTAATGAAAGCAAACTGGAATTTAGATTGGAACAGTTATTATTTAATGTACTATCCTAGGTAAAGAAAACAAACTTCAAATAAAATTACTATTTCCTTTAAGAGACTGATTTTTTTTTCCTCTAATACAGAGTATATAGCCATCAAAGTATTTTCTTTAGGCAAAAATACTAGGTACTAACTTAACTATTTATCAAAATTTTTTCAACTTCATTTCTTTGCTTGAAAAATAACTGTTTTTAAATTATTGTAAAAGATTAATAAGTTATGGAGGTATGTTAAGGATTAAATATTTCAGGTATAGTTCAATAATAACAGTTTAATAGATATTGCAATTTTTATTTAATCCAATCCATGCTCATGGAGAAACTAGTTGTCATCCTTTCTCTTAGACCAATGCCCCATTATTATACTTCAAAATGCCTCAAAAATGACATTAAGTAAATGCACACTTATATTCCTCTATAGAATATATGATGGAAAACATATAAAAATACTTTAAACTGAAATAAAAACATAAATATTCAATTTTACTTTATATTATAATTTTATA
Source organism: Mastomys natalensis (assembly GCA_021653895.1). Classification (NCBI taxonomy): domain Eukaryota; kingdom Metazoa; phylum Chordata; class Mammalia; order Rodentia; family Muridae; genus Mastomys; species Mastomys natalensis. The sequence continues at coordinate 79,801 of JAJTUV010003450.1, read as the reverse complement.
TTTTCTATGCTAGTCTTTAAGCAAAACTCTTCCCAGATGTTACAAAGCAAGTATCTTATAAGTTTAGATAATTTTTGTGATGAGTTTTAGTAACCAAGTTCAAATTTCACCCAAGCCTCTGATTATACAGAAATATGATGAAGGCATACAGAGATTTCTAAAGTAGTCTTTTTACAATTCATTCTTAATATTTCAAAAGCTCAGTAGCATTGGGATGGAGAGAAACCTCGGTTTTAAGAGCACTCACTGCTCTTCCAGAGGATCTGAGTTTTGTTCCCAGCACCTACTTCAGGCATTTCACAACCACCTGCATGCTCAGTTTCAGTGGACCTAGTATAATCTTCTAGCTTTCATAGACACACACACAAAGACACACAGACACACACATGCACAGACACACACACAAACACACAAATACATACGTACACACACATGCATGTACACACATGCATGCACAAACACACATACACACACACACACACACACACACACACACACACACTCCCATACACACACACACATACATACTCAGGGGATTATGTGCAAATACACAATGCATATACATTTTCTTGGATATAAAATTAAATAGACAAAACCCGGCAGAAGTGGGGCACCCAGCAGCTCTGACCCAGGCAGTATCTCTGGTAAGGAGACAGCAACACCCACCCCAAGCAGGGAGTAACTGGGACCCACCGGGACCCACTGAGACCCAGGGATTTACTCCTGGCCCGGAGCACCAGCTCCTTCCGGTCTGGGTCGGAGCTCCCGGCAGATCCCAGGCGGAGCTCTACACCAAATCCCACAGAACCCAGGGAAGCAGGGCTCCTAGGAGCTCTAACCCAAGCAGCTTCCTACGCAAGGAGGCAGCAACACTTGCCCCAAACCGGAGTAACTGGGACCCACCGGGACCCAGGTACTCACTCCTGGCCCCAGCAATGGTCCCCTCCAGTTTGGACCTGAGCGCGCAGCAGATCTCGGGCAGCAATCTCTTGCACGCAATCTCCAGAACCCAGAGGAAGCGTAGCTCCAAGGAACTCTAACAGAGCAGCTCCTTAAGCAAGGAGGCAGCAACCCTTGCCCCAAATGGGAGTAACCAGACCCACTGGGACCCAAGTACAAACTCTGGCCCGGACCACTGGTTTCTTCCGGTTTGGGCCTGGGCGCTCAGCAAATCTCGGGAGGCAACTCTGCACCCAATCTCACAGAACCCAGAGGAAGCGTGGCTCCCAGAGCTCTAACTCGAGCAGCTTCTTAAGCAAGGAGGCAGCAACACCATGCCCCAAACAGGGAGTAACCAGGTCCCCACAGGGATCCAGGAACCAGTCCTGCCCAGAGCACTGATTCCTTCTGATCCGGACCAAAGCACTGAGCAGATCCGGGCCCTAGCTCTAATCTCAGCAGCTATACCCAACCTAAACAGTTCTGACACAACCAAGAGAACAGGAAAGACAGGTTCCAGCCAGAGACAGCACAGGTAGCACCAAGGAGACCAGACATGGCAAAAGGCAAGCGCAAGAATACAAGGTCAGCAACCGGAACACATGGCATCATCAGAACCTAATTCTCCCACATTAAGTCCAGAACTTCCCATATCACCAGGAAAGCAAGAGTCAGACCTAAAATCCACTTTTAATGATGATGATGGAGGACTTTAAGAAGGACATAAATAACATTCTCAAAGAATCGAGAGAACACAAGTAAACAGTAAAAGCCTTAAAGAATCACAAGAAAACCACAACCAAACAGTGAAGGATTTAACAAAAACATCCAGGACAAAAAATGGAAATAGAAACAATTAAGAAATCACAAAGGGAGACTACTCGGAAATAGAAAACCTAAGAAAGAAATCAGGAGTCACAACGCAAGCATTACCAACAGAATACAAGAGATAGAAGAGAGAATCTCAGGCACAGAAGATACCATAGAAAATATTGACACAACTGTCAAGGAAAATGAAAAATGCAAAAAACTCTTAACACAAAACATCCAGGAAATCCAGGACACAATGAGAAGACCAAACCTAAGGATAATAGGTATAGAAGAGAGTGAAGATTCACAACTTAAAGGGCCAGTAAATATCTTCAACAAAATCATAGAAGAAAACTTCCCTAACCTAAGGAACGAGATGCCCATAATCATTCAAGAAGCCTACAGAACACCAAATAGACTACACCAGAAAAGAAATACCTCCCGTCACATAATAATCAAAACACAAAATGCACAAAACAAAGAAAGAATTTTAAAAGCAGTAAGAGAAAAAGGCCAAGTAACATATAAAGGCAGACCTATCAGAATTACACCAGACTTCTCACCAGAGACTATGAAAGCCAGAAGATCCTGGTCAGATGTCATGCAGACCCTAAGAGAACACAAATGCCAGCCCAGGCTACTATACCCAGCAAAACTCTCTATTACCATAGATGGAGAAACCAAATATTCCATGACAAAGCCAAATTTACACAATATCTTTCCACAAACCCAGCACTTCAAAGAATAATAGCAGGAAAGACCCATTACAAGGAGAGCAATCATACCCTAGAAAGAGCAAGAAAGTAATCCACCTCCAACAAACCCAAAAGAAGATAGCCACACAAACAATGCCTCCCCTTTTAGCAAAATAACAGGAAGCAACAGTCTCTTCTCCTTAATATCTCTTAATGTCAATGGACTCAATTCCCCAATAAAAAGACATAGACTAACAGACAGGATACGCAAACAGGATCCGACATTTTGCTGCATACAGGAAACCCACCTCAGTCACAAGGACAGACACTACCTTAGAGTAAAAGGCTGGAAAACAATTTTTCAAGCAAATGGTCCTAGGAAACAAGCTGGAGTAGCCATTCTAATATCGAATAAAATTGACTTTCAACTTAAAGATATAAAAAAGGATAAGGAAGGTCATTTCATATTTGTCAAAGGAAAAGTCAACCAACATGAACTCTCAGTTCTGAACATCTATGCACCAAATGCAAGAGCACCCACTTTCATAAAAGAAACCTTACTAAAGCTCAAAGCACATATTGCACCCATACAATAATAGTGGGAGACTTCAATACCCCACTCTCAGCACTGGACAGATCAGGGAAACGGAAACTAGACAGAAGTACAGTGAAACTAACAGAAGTTTTAAACCAAATGGTCTTAACAGATATCTATAGAACATTTCACCCAAAAACAAAAGAATATACCTTTTTCTCTGCACCTCATAGTACCTTCTCCAAAATAGACCATATTATTGGTCACAAGACAGGCCTCAACAGATATAAAAAAATCGAAATAATCCCATGCATCCTATCAGATCACCATGGTCTAAAGCTGGTCTTCAATAACAACAAAGACAATGGAAAGCCCACACTCACATGGAAACTGAACAATACTCTACTCGTTGATAATGGGGTCAGGGAAGAAATAAAGAAAGAAATAAAAGACTTTTTAGAATTTAATGAAAATGAAGACACATCATACCAAAACCTATGGGACACACTGAAGGCAGTACTAACAGGAAAGCTCATAGCTCTAAGTGCATACAAAAAGAAACTGGAGAGAGAACACACTAGCAGCTTGACAACACACCTGAAAGCTCTAGAACAAAAAGAAGCAAAAACACCCAAGAGGAGTAGACGGCAGGAAATAATTAAACTCAGGGCTGAAATCAACCAAATAGAAACAAAGAGAACTATACAAAGAATCAATAAAACCAGGAGCTGGTTCTTTGAGAAAATCAACAAAATAGATAAACCCTTAGCCAGACTAATCAGAGGGCAGAGAGACAGTATCCAAATCAATAAAATCCAAACTGAAAAGGGTGACATAACAACAGAAACCGAGGAAATTCAACAAATCATCAGATCCTACTACAAAAGCCTATACTCAACAAAATTGGAAAATCTGGATGAAATGGACAATTTTCTAGACAAGTATCAGTTACCAATGTTAAATCAGGATCAGATAAACCATCTTAACAGTCCCATAACTGCGAAAGAAATAGAAGCAGTCATCAAAAGTCTCCCCACCAAAAAAAGTCCAGGTCCAGATGGTTTTAGTGCAGAATTCTATCAAACCTTCAAGGAAGATCTAATACCAATTCTCTTCAAACTATTCCACAAAATAGAAATGGAAGGAACACTACCTAATTCATTCTATGAAGCCACAATTACGCTTATACCTAAACACACCACACAAAGATCCAACAAGAAAAGAGAACTTCAGACCAATCTCCCTTATGAATATCGATGCAAAAATACTGAATAAAATTCTCTCGAACCGAATCCAAGAACACATCAAAACACTTATCCACCATGATCAAGTAGGCTTTATCCCAGGAATGCAGGGTTGGTTCAATATACGGAAATCCATCAACGTAATCCACTACATAAATAAACTCAAAGAAAAAAACCACATGATCATATCTCTTGACACTGAGAAAGCATTTGACAAAATTCAACACCCCTTCATGATAAAAGTCTTGGAAAGATCAGGAATTCAAGGTCCATACCTAAACATAGTAAAAGCAATATACAGCAAGCCAGTAGCCAACATCAAACTAAATGGAGAGAAACTTGAAGCAATCCCATTAAAATCAGGGACTAGACAAGGCTGCCCACTCTCCCCCTACCTGTTCAATATAGTTCTGGAAGTCCTAGCCAGAGCAATTAGGCAACAGAAGGAGATCAAAGGGATACAAATTGGAAAGGAAGAAGTCAAAGTTTCACTATTTGCAGATGACATGTTAGTATACTTAAGTGACCCCAAAAGTTCCACCAGAGAGCTCCTAAACCTGATAAACAACTTTAGCAAAGTGGCTGGGTATAAAATTAACTCAAACAAATCAGTAGCATTCCTCTACACAAAGGATAAACTGGCTGAGAAAGAAATTATGGAAACGACACCATTCACAATAGTCACAAATAGTATAAAATATCTTGGTGTGAATCTAACCAAACAAGTGAAAGACCTGTATGACAAGAACTTCAGCACCCTGAAGAAAGAAATCGAAGGAGATCTCAGAAGATGGAAAGATCTCCCATGCTCATGGATTGGAAGGATTAATATAGTAAAAATGGCTATCTTGCCGAAAGCAATCTACAGATTTAATGCAATCCCTATCAAAATTCCCTCTCAATTCTTTACAGAGATAGAAAGAGCAATCTTAAAATTCATTTGGAATAACAAAAAACCAGGATAGCGAAAACTACACTCAACAATAAAAGAACTTCTGGGGAATCTCCATCCCCGATTTCAAGCTGTACTACAAAGCAATAGTGATAAAAACAGCATGGTATTGGAACAGAGACAGTCAGGAGGATCAATGGAATAGAATAGAAGACCCAGAAATGAACCCCCATACCTATGGTCACTTGATCTTCGACAAAGGAGCTCAAACTATCCAGTGGAAAAAAGACAGCATTTTCAACAAATGGTGCTGGTCCAACTGGAGGTCAACTTGTAGAAGAATGCAAATTGATCCTACTTATCTCCTTGTACAAAGCTCAATTCCAAGTGGATCAAGGACCTCCACATAAAACCAGCTACACTGAAACTAATAGAAGAGAACATAGGGAAAAGCCTTGATCACATGGGCACAGGGGAAAAGTTCCTGAACAGAACACCAAAGGCATATGCTCTAAGATCAAGAATTGACAAATGGGATCTCATAAAACTGCAAAGCTTCTGTAAAGCAAAGGATAAGGTCAACAGGACAAAGCGGGAACCAACAGACTGGGAAAAGATCTTCACCAACCTTACATCTGATAGAGGGCTAATATCCAAGGTATACAAAGAACTGAAGAAACTAGATTCCAGACCATCAAATAACCCTATTAAAAAATGGGGTAGAGAGTTGAACAAAGAACTTTCAACTGAGGAAACTCGAATGATTGAGAAACATCTAAAGAAGTGCTCAGCATCCCTAGTCATCAGGGAAATGCAAATGAAAACAACACTGAGATTCCACCTCACACCAGTCAGATTGGCTAAGATCCAAAACACAGGTGACAGCAGATGTTGGCGAGGATGTGGAGAAAGAGGAACACTCCTCCATTGTTGGTGGGATTGCAAGCTGGTACAACCACTATGGAAAGCAGTCTGGCGATACCTCAGAAAATTGAACATGGTGTTACCTGAGGACCTAGCTATACCCCTCCTGGGTATATACCCAGAAGATATTTCAACATGCAACAGGGCCACATGCTCCACTATGTTTATAGCGGCCTTATTTATAATAGCCAGAAGCTGGAAAGAACCCAGATGTCCTTCAACAGAAGAATGGATACAAAAACGTGGTACATGTACCAATGGAGTACTACTCAGCTATTAAAAATAATGAGCTCATGAAATTCTTAGACAAATGGATGGAGCTAGAAAATATCATCCTGAGTGAGATGACCCAATCACAAAAGAACACACATGGTATGCACTCACTGATAAGCGGATATTACCCCAAAACACACAATACCTAAGATGCAACGCATAAACCTCATGAAACTCAAGAAGAAGGAGGAAGACCAAAGTGAGGGTGCTTTTGTCCTTTTTAGAATGAGTATCAAAAGATTCAACCAGAGCCCCAGAATCTTAACCTCCAGCCTGAGAACAGACAGGGGCAAGCTGTCCTCTGAGAGGCTCTAACCAACAGCTGACTCAGACAGATACAGACATCCAGAGCCAAACAGTGGATGGAGTTGAGGACTCTTATAGAAGAATAGGTGGAAGGATTGTGGGCCCTAAGGAGATAGGAACTTCACAGGAAGATCAACAGAGTAAACCAACCTGAACCCTTGGAGCTCTCAGAGACTGAATCACCAACCGTGGAGCATACCTAGTCTACACAGATCTACCTCCATGGGTTGAACCTAGGCCTCCCTGCACATATGTTGTAAATGTGCAGCTTGGTTTTCATGTAGGTCTCAAACATCTGGAGTGGGGGCTATCCCAAAACATGCAGCCTGTATATGGAGTATGGTCTTCTAAAAAAAAAAAAACAAAAAACAGTTGTTCAGTTACTCATGGAATATTATTTTTTTATATCTCTTGTATTCAGTTTTCAACTACTTCTTTGAGAATTTTTGTATGTATGCTCATGAGGATACTGGATCATGAGGGATACTGGACTATAATTTATATATTTTTGTTGGGTTTACACTTGAGTTCACTATTTCAATATTATTTGCTTTGTGAAGGAGCTTATTGTGGTTCTGAATTTTTTTAAACATAACTCAAAAAATATTGCTTGTTTGAAGGCTCTATAGAATTTTTGTATAAGTATATCTGACCCTTGGTATTTTGCTTGTTTGTTTCTTTTCATTTTATTCTGTTTGAATGCTTTTTAAATTTTTTTGATTTGCTGAAAAAAAAATTAAAAAAAAAAAGAAAAAAAAATTAAATAGAAATAAAAAATACTTAACATAATTTCCATATATATATATATTATATATATATATATATATATATATAATATATATGTGTGTGTGTCTTTCATCTAAAATATAAATATATACCCAGAAAAATTAAAGAACTAATCTGAAAAAAATGAGTAGATGAATACTAATGCCTAAGTGTTCCCAGTGATTTCTGCATGCAATTCGAACTAGGCCAACGAATACAATGAATGCTTTCCATGTGTGACTCCTTTTACCTGTACAATTTACTGGAACATCTCTTAGGGAGACAGGCTTATTATTAATTGAGTTGTAGAGAATGTGAACTTGAGACACAGGTCATTTGGTTGTTTCACTGATAGTACCACTGCTAACAAATAGTAGGCTTGAAACCAAAGTCAGCCTTTTGATTTCAGAATGCAAATTTTTACCAAATTCTCTTAATTGTTTTATGAATATCATGGCCAAAATATTCAAAATGACAATTTGTAGAAAATATCATATATGTTGGTATTCTGCTCACCTCATGACCTTCCAGGTATCAGTGAGAACAAGAACTGGCCCGGGAAAATAGACTCTACAAACCAATAACCCACCTCCTCAGCCAAGTAGTGACATCCAGTTTCTATATTCTCCCACAATAGCATGTCCAATTCATTAAGCATTTAAGTACATGAACATAAAGAGAAAATGCACATTCAAATGAAAACTCATACATAGATACCTCATAGTTTCAAATGATTTCTTCATCGGCTGCCTGCACTGATTTTTACCAACTTGATATACCATGGATCATAATAAGTTACACTTACTTTCTACTTAGTGAATAATTGATTAGGTTTAGCTTATTTATTTACAGCAATGTTGATCATAAGGTGAAGATTTGTTATAATTAAGAATAAAGATAAATTATTTACTTAATATTATTTTCGGTTTAAAATCTTTTATTCTGCAATAGACTTATTGAAGGATATGCTATTAACTTGCATTATTGAATACTTAGTATGCTGAAAAATTTTGAAAAATATATTTAGATATTTAAATTTTCTCTTTCAGTAATATGTTTAGATTTGTAGTCCATTTATCTATAAATTTATTTATTTATTTTTATGGACAGTTTGTTTTATTTTTTTATTGGATATTTTCATTTACATTTCAGATGTGATCCTTTTTCCCAACTTCCCCTTTACCCAGGAATCCCCTATCCCATCCCCCCTCCTCTTGCTTTTATGAGGATGTGCCCCAACCCACCTGCCCACTCTCACCTCCCCACCCACACATTCCCCCACACTGGGGCATCCAGCCTTCCTGACCAAGGATCTCCTCTCCACCTATGCCCTACAATGTCATCCTCTCCTACATACACAGCTGGAGCCATGGTCCCTACATATGTGCTCCCAGGCTAGTGGTTTAGACCCTGGGAGCTCTGGTTGGTTGGTATTGTTGATCTCCCCATGGGGCCTCAAACCCTTTCAGCTCCTTCAGTCTTCTCTCTAACTCCTCCATGGGAACCCATGATCAGTTCAATGGTTAGCTGTGAGCATCCTCCTCTGTACATTTTATGCTCTGGCAGACTTCTAAGGAGACAGCTATATCATGCTCCTGTCAGCATGCACTTCCTGGAATCTATATCAACTCTACCTTTGGTGTCTGCACATGGGATGGATACCCAGGTGGAACAGTCTCCAGACACCCCTCCTTCAGTTTCTGTCCCACACTTTGTCTTCCATATTTGCTCCCATGAGTATTTTGTTACTCATAAGAAAGACCGAAGCGCCCACACTTTGGTCTTCCTTCTTCATGAGCTTCATGTGGTCTGTGAGTTGTATCTTGGATATTGCAAGCTTTGGGCTAATATATAATTATCATGAGTGCATACCACGTGTGTTCTTTTGTGATTGGGTTACTTCACTCAAGATGCTATTTTCTAGTTCCATCCATTTGCCTAAGAATTTAATGAATTCATTATTTTTAATAGCTGAGTAATACTCAATTGTGTAAATGTACCACATTTTCTGTATCCATTCCTCTCTTGAAGGACATCTGTACCCCATTTTTAATAGGGTTATTTGGTTCTCGGGAACTAATTTTTGAGTTCTTTGTATATATTGGATATTGGCCCAATGCAGATGTAGGATTGGTAAAGATCTTTTCCCAATCTGTTGGATGCTATTTCGTCCTATTGACAGTGTCCTTTGCCTTACAGAAGCATCACAATCTTGTGAGGTCCCATTTGTCAATCCTTAACCTTCGAGCATAAGCCACTGGTGTTCTGTTTAGAACTTTCCTCCTGTGCCTAGGTATTCAAGGGTCTTCCCCACATTCTCTTCAATTACTTTCAGTGTGTCTGGTTTTATGTGAAGGTTCTTTATGCACTTGGACATGAGCTTTGTACAAGGAGATAAGAATGGATTGATACGCATTCTTCTACATGTTGATGTCCAGTTGAAACAGCACCACTGTCATTTTAACAATGGACAGTTTCAGTTCCTTTGTCAAAGATCAAGTGACCATAGGTGTTGGGTTCATTTCTGGTCTTTAATTCTATACCATTGCTTTACCTGCCTTTCTCTGTACCAATACCACATAATTTTTATTGCCATTGCTCTATAGTACAGCTTGAGGTCAGGGATGGTGATTCACCCAGAAGTTCTTTAATTATTGAGAAAAGATTTCGCTATGCTGTTTTTTTTTTTTTATTCCAAATGAATTTGCAATTTGCTCTTTTGAAAATTCGAGTTAGAATTTGATGGGGATATGCTGTCTTCATGGGAGCAGAACTGCTTTGTGTCTACCACAGCCAAAAGGCCAAACAAGGGACAGGAGGGAGTGGTATTCAGGAAGGGCAGAGTTTGGGTGGCTGATGAGTCCTGAGTGCCCCAGGCACCCAGTTGTAGCTCTGGGGCATAGGGTAGTGAGAGAGGGTTCTTAACCACTGCTCTGAGTGCAGTGGCTCCTCTAGGATGGCTCAGGTTATGGTGTCTTCACAGGAGCAGACCAGCTCAGTGTCTGCTCCACCAAAGGGATCAACGAGGCCAGTTTGTTTTCTTGATGTTCAAGTTTTTTCCTTACTTTCTTATATACTAAATACTAATCTTTATGTCAGATGTATAACTGGTAAATATTTTATCCAAATGTATAATATACTTTTCCAATTTAACACATGGAATCTATAATTCCCTGATGTGTCTCTTGTTGATTTTGCTCTTATTTCTTGATTGACCAAATCCTAACCAGGAAGTCATTATTTGTGCCTACATTCTGAAGTATAGACACTATTCTTTCTTAGAAGTTTCATGTTTACCATTCATCTTTAGTTCATTTTGAATTAGTTTGTGCACAAGGTGAGAGATAAAAAAAACATTTCATTTTTTAACATGAGGATATTCATTTTTCCCAATACCATCTGATAAATATGCTGACTTTTCTTCAATATATATTTAATGAATCTTTGTCAATATCAGGTGGTTGCAATATTTGAACTTACATTTGGATCACTGATTTTATTCTCTTGGTTCATATATGGTAGTGTGTCAGTACCATGCTCTTTTTACTACTATGGCAACTAGCATAACTTGAACTCAGGTATGGTGGCATGCCTTATAGTGATATTATTCTGAGGGCTTCTGTGCCTTTGTCTGTGTAATTTTAAAATTGTTTTCTCCAATCTTTCTGAAGAATTGAGTTGTAGTTTTTTGGGGATTGCATTGAAATTGCTCTTGCTATGATGATGCACTTTCCAGGAGCATAGGAGTTCTTTCATCTTTTGGTATCTTTTTCGATTTTGTTCTTTAGGATGAAATCTATGTCTAATCTGCTTGGGTATCCAGGAAACAGAGATTGATAGGTCAGAGGCTGAAGGAGAAAACAAATACTATTGTGCTGCTAAAGGAACATGGAGTAAAATGACTCCTCATGACAGGCCCTGAGTACAATGTTGGTGGGAAAACAATTTGGATTGGTCACTATGAGAATCAGTACTGTATTTTCTTCAGAAACTCTTCTGTATGTGTCAAAGAACATCATTTACAGCTACAGAATCACATGCACAACCATGTTCATAGCTTCTCCATTCACAAGGTGACAGTTTGGATGTCCTTCAACTTAATGGGTAATAAAAATGTACTACGTTCATTGGAGGCTCATTCATTTTAAAGACAAATAAAATGTTTAAGTAATGTGAGGTACCTAAAACCATGCTGAATAAGAAAATCTAGACCCAGAATATCAAATATTACAGATGAGAGAGAGAGCGAGGGAGAGAGAGAGAGAGAGAGAGAGAGAGAGAGAGAGAGAGAGAGAGAGCATTGAAGCACTGTTGGAGAGAATAAGAAAGTCTTACTAGAGAAGCACTATTAAAACACTTGTAATGTGCTAAGGAAAGAAAACTTTATTGAGAAAAAGGTTTAACTAGACAAAATGATTGGAGGGTAGGGAAAATAAGGGGTGTTAAAATTGTTTAACACTAATGATATTTGAAAAAAATATAGAGAACCCCACTATTTTATAATTGTGTGTGCCTGGTGTGGAATATCTAGCCTTAAGTTGTTAGAGTTGTTTCTGGACCCACCAACATAATACATTCTCTGATTATTGCTTTTCATTCCCCACTAGAATTGATAGTAAGAATATTGATGAAGATACCATACACATTGGTAACAGAGACCTGGAAAGAAACATGTTGATTCTGAGCAGCAATCTTTTCCCTTGCTGGATAGTTTTCATTATACTGAAGCACCAGTTCTCCCACCTTCCTATCGCTGCAACCCTTTAAAATACGTTATCATGTTGTGGTGATTCCTAACCTTAAATTATTTTCATTGCTACTTCATAACTGTAAGTTTGCTTCTGTTATTAATCATAATGCAAATATCTGATATGCAGGATACCTGATATGTGAACAAAGGTCTCCAGATTCATGACTTACAAGTTAAGACGATTTATAGAGAATGCTATGCAAGAAGATGTGGAAAGGGGCAACATCTATACTAGTACCTAGTTATGAACTGTAGTATAGATTAGCTTGGTAAAATATATCCAAGGGTGCAATGTAGGTACAAAAATAATGAGGATAACCAACCACTTCCTCATTAGATTGAAGACCTGCTCCTTGAATGAAAACTCATGTCTTATACTGTAATCTGGCCAAGAATTCACAATTTAGGTGGACCTGCTCATTTTATCTTATTAAATGCATATTGTTTTAACTGCATTCCAAATTTGCATTTTTCTATCTATAGATTAATGAAACTTTCAAACCTCATCAGAGAAACTGGTCAAAGTCCAAAGAATAAGTGACTGTGGAATTCTCAGCCACAAATGGCACATCATATCATACCACAACAGTTTAGAAGAGGGAGATGAAGGATCTAAAGCCTAGAGGGTAGGGAGGATTTGTTAAAGATTTGTATCAAGAGGATTTTACATTTTATTATCTTGTAGTCATATTGAATATGAGGAGTTAATCTTTCTGAATTTTGGAAAAATGTTTTGTCTCAGGATATAGGTAATCTAACAGAAGTTGTTTAGTTTCAAAGGGCTTGCATTTTCTTTTATGTACAAATTAAATAATGAGATAATCTTTAAAGATAATTCTTAACAATAGCTGTATTTTTAGTTGACTTGACAAATTGATATCCATTTCACTGACATTTGTCCAGGAATGTGATGCTTAATGGCTGCTTACTTTTATGACCTATATGTAATTCTGATTATCATTCAAAGATACTATGTATTACAGAATGGATCTAGGTGTGATATCTTCAAATGCTGAAATGATAGAAATTATGTCCATGTCTATCCTATAATACTTATGAAGTTATTGTTTTTGAGCTCAGTGTCTTTATCAAGAAAATAAAAATAATAATACTTAAAGCATGGAGTTATTTTAAGTCTTACAAGAATGTAATAAAAAATTGTGGACATTCAAGAGAAACAATTCCAACCCTCACCTTTATAAGACTCTTGAGGCACATTCATGACACTTAAAGGACAAGGGTATAAAGTTGGAAACTGCTCTAAAGTCAAAAGGTAGAGAAATAACTGCCTGCCATTATGTAAACTGTTGTGCATAAGAAGGATTTCTAAACTAGTCTTATTTTAAAAAAGAATGTCTTGATGTGTGTGTGTGTGTGTGTGTGTGTGTGTGTGTGTGTACATTTGAGCAGGTATCCAGAGAGGTATTACAGGTACACTGGGCCTGGAATTGAAGCTATTTGAAAACTATCCAGTATGAAGACTAGAAACTACTCTGATTCTTTCTGAGAGCCACAAGGACTCTCAGTCACCAAGCCATCTCTATTGTTTTGCACGGGATTTTTTTCTCCATAATGTAACATTTTAATTCTCTATAATAGTCTTTTTACTTTCAATTGTGCTAAAAAATATCATTATTTTAATTTTTTTCCTATACATTTATAACAAACAGTTTAACAATGCTGATTACTTTCATAAAGATAACCATGTATCAGAAAACATTTTCATTAGCATTGTGGATTTTTAGAATAGACTTTTGTTTGGTAACAAAAGTATACCTATTTAATATATCTGTGCAGTCTTCAAATACAAGTGAAAAGAAAAGTGAGAGATAATGTCACTCTTTACTGCTTTGTCCTCTGATACTTAACCCATGGACTTTTTAGTAATAGGTTAATGATTTATAAGTATATGATTTTAATAGAGGTAATGGTGGGAAACTCACTGGATATCTCCACATACACTCCAGTCTGGTTTTTATCTAGATATGAACTTAACATCATACAACTGGACATTTGTTTCATTTTAATACTACAGCAAAATTGTTCTATGCCAAAATTTGATTCAATGTACTCTTTTATATTTGTCTTTCCTATAAATTATTTTAATATTCCATAAATACACACATACACACACATTCCTGTGTCCTTTTGAAATAATTTATCTTGTAATCATTATTGTTTGTGATGAACACTTATAAAAATGTTCTTCATATTAAATTATATATTATTTAAACCAGAATCAAAGAAGTATGTCAGAAATAAATTTAGCAAGCCTGCATTTAGTTAGTAATCTAGCCATCAAGAAAGTATATTCATGCTTATATTCATCTAGGTAGAGAGTGAGAAAGGGTGAGCATTTACCAATTATGCAAAAATAAAGTATCATACTAACTCTAGAGGTCTAAGCTACCAAAACAGCTTTAGTCTCTCATGATGGTTTTCATTTCTTTTAGATTCATCAATTAACAGTTACTTCATTACCTCTCCATGAAGACTCATCATCTCCTAACCCTGCTCTGGTTGTCCTCTAGTAATTATATTTGAACCAGAACTCAATTTAGTTTTTCTAACAATTTTAAGAATTGATAATAATAAAATGATTAACTCAAATAAATCAGTAGCCTTCCTTTATGCAAATTATAAACAGGCTGAGAATGAAATTGGGGAAACAACTCACTTCACGATAGCCACAAATAATATAAAACATCTTGGGGGGAGATGGTTGGGTCTTTTATTCATGCAATATGTATTTGTGGAACTGGAAATGCCAGTTAGGAATCCCAAAAAGAGGAATATAAGAGGATCAAAGGCAAGTATTTTGAAAATAGAGATAGGTAGAATTAGGCTTACTGGTATGGATCTAGTCCTCTTACCTAGACATGTATGTGTAATAATATAATATGTAATCTTTTTGAAAGGTTATCTAACTCTGTAGCCTAGAGCTCACAGTGAACCTTTGGCTGTCAGCATCCTAAATGGAGTGATTACAGATAACCATCAAACTGATCACAAGGTTCCCAGTAGAGAGGTTGGAGAGAGGACTAAAGGAGTTGAAGGGGCTTGTGGCCTCATGGAGAGTGACAGTGCCAAACCAATCAGAGCTGCCTGGTCTAGACAGCTAATCTGGGAACACACATGAAGGTACCCATGTCTCTAGCTGTATTTGTAGAAGGAGGATGGTCTTGTTGGGCATCAGTAGGAGAGGAGGACCTTGGTCCCTTGAAGGCTGGATGCCCCATGAGGAGGGTTTGAGAGAAGGGAGGTAGTAGTGGGTGGATGGGAATAGGCACACACTCATAGAAATAGGAGGAGGAAGGATGGGTTATGGGGTACCTGTAGTTGGGGTATGGGGAAAGGGGAAAATATCTAAAATGTAGATAAAAAAGTACCCAATAATAAAAGAAAAGAAAAACAAACAACAAACAAACAAA
Source organism: Mastomys natalensis (assembly GCA_021653895.1). Classification (NCBI taxonomy): domain Eukaryota; kingdom Metazoa; phylum Chordata; class Mammalia; order Rodentia; family Muridae; genus Mastomys; species Mastomys natalensis. The sequence continues at coordinate 64,237 of JAJTUV010003450.1, read as the reverse complement.
ACCAGATAATGGAATTGGCTATGGCAGTCGAACATTTGAGACTTTTTAGCAGCAATTTAACATTACCCATATTACTGGGATTCCTTATAATTGTCAAGGACAAGAGACTGTGGAACTGGCCCATGGAACTTTAAAACGATATTTAAAAAGGGGAGATATACCCTGTACACCACAAATTTACTTAAATCATGTATTTTTTTTTTTAATTTTTTTTAATTGCATGCCAAGTGACATTCTGCTGAGAGTGTATGTGTTCTACAACTAGGCATACTTATTTATAGGTGAATGGGAAGGATCCACTTACTAGCATAAGGCATGATCCCGATCAAGTATTAAATATGAGGAAGAGGGCATGTTTGTGTTGTTTTTCTGCAGGATACTGAAGAAGCATTGTGGCTGCAAGAGCAATGGGTGTGACATGCTGATGCCAGGACAAAGAATGGTTCTGTGCCCTGAGTATCACAGAATTTTGGTATTCTAAAAGTAGCTTGCAAGTACTGGAAGAAAAGAGTCAGGCTTAAAGCAGAAGAAAGAGGGTGGGCTTGATTATTGCTGGTATAACAGCTTTAATTACATTAATTGCTAGCACACCTGTTTCTGCAATTGCTGTGACACAAGAAGTTTAGACAACTACTTTGGTTAATCATTTAGAAAAAAATGTTACTAATGTGTCAAATATACAAGAGTATTTAGATAGGCATTTGGAAGAAAAGATTGATGCTCTTTATCCTATTCAAATTACTGGAAGGAGGTTCAGAATTTAAGGGTAAGGAGCCATATTGAGTTTTTTTGTAAAATACCACTAGATTCATGTTAGTTCTAAAATTTACAGTGGTAGTCATTATAATTAGGAAGAAGTTTAATGACACCTGCAGTGTACTTAGCATAATTTTAAAAACTCTCAGGATATTTTAATGATACATAGGGAGTTTATTAACTTCAAGAATGCTGCTCTGCTGAGATTGATGTGATAGATACTGCAGATAAAATTACCCATGGCCTGAGGTCAGTATTTCTATTTTGGTCAAGCTTCAAAAATGTCATATATGGCTTGAACATGATAGCCCTTTTTGTCCTGGGAATACTTTGATTCCTGTCCATTGTGTTAAAGGGTTGTTTTTTTTGTTTTTTTGACAATATCAACATGTTGGCAGCCAAAATTCATGGCTTGAACCTGAAAATGGTCCCCCAGACAGAATTATTAAATTAACAGGCTAGCAAGCCTAGAACAGGTAAGATTCTGCACAGAGCCGTACCATCCTAAGACATAAGTGTATTGCTTTGATAATGTATAGACACTCATGGTTCCAGCCTTATATTTATTGGAGGATAGCCTTGCCAGGCATTTGTGGCAGAGGAGGTCCTTGGTCCTTGAAGGCTGGATGCTCCAGTATGGGGGAATGTGAGGGCCAGGAGGCAGGAGTGAGTAGGTGGGGGCACACCCTCAAAGAAGCAAGAGGAGAGGGGATAGGATATGGGGTTTGGGGTTGGGGGAATGGGATAATATCTGAATGTAAATAAATAAAATATCTAATTAAAAAAAGAAAGATATGGTGAAAAATTAAGCTTTTTATTTGTATAGTGATACCCAATATATAGCTCATGGCTTATAATTACTTGAAATTGTTCTTTTTTTAGATACTGTTAATTCTCAAATTTTGAGATTACTTATGCAAATACAACTCAATTTAAGAGAATGTACTGTTCCTTAACTTTATAGGACATTTAAGAGCTCATACTGGCCTTTTGGCCTGGGGCGGGCCGTTGCTGGTCTGCTCCTGTGGAAACACAGGATCCTGAGACATCCTAGAGGGACCCACTGCACACAGAGCAGAGGGTAAGTCACTTTGCCCACTACCCCAAACCCCAGAGTTACAACTGGGAGCCAGGTGGGGCTTAAGGAACTATCAGGCATCCAAAGCTCTCCCCTCGGACTATAACTTCCCTTGCGCCCGGACCCTGGTCCTTTGGCCTGGGGCGGCCGTATGCTGGTCTGCTCCTGTGGAAACACAGGATCCTGAGACATCCTAGAGGGACCCACTGCACACAGAGCAGAGGGTAAGTCACCTTGCCCACTACCCCAAACCCCAGAGTTACAACCGGAGCCAGGAGGGGCTTAAGGAACTAGCAGGCACCCAAAGCCCACCCCTCCAGATATATACTTCCCTTGCCGCCGGACCCTTGTCCTTTGGCCTGGGTGGGCCCATTGCTGGTCTGCTCCTGTGGAAACACAGATCCTGAGACATCCTGGAGGGACCCACTGCACCCAGAGCAGAGGTCCCTTAGCTGGTCTGCTCTGGTGGAAGCATCTGATCCTGAGACAACCTAGAGGACATACTGCATCCAGTGCAGCGGACACTTAGCTGATCTGCGCCTGTGGAAACATCGGATCCTGAGACATCCTAGAAGACCTATTGCATCCAGAGCAGAAGGAGCTTAGGATCACAGGAACACAGAGACATCTGGAATCCGAGGAGATCTGACACAAGCAAGATAACTGGAAAGACAGACTCCAGTCAGACACAGTGAGCACAGGTAACACTAGAGTCAACCAGATGGCGAAAGGCAAGCGCAAGAACACAAGCAACAGAAACCAAAGTTACCTGGCATCATCAGAACCCAGTTCTCCCACCATAGCAAGCCCTGGATACTCCATCACACAGGAAACACAGGACTCAGAATTAAAATCACTTCTCATGATGATAATGGAGGATTTTAAGAAGGACATAAGTAACTCCCTTAAAGTAATACAGGAGAACACAGATAAACAGGTAGAAGCCCTCAAAGAGGAAACACAAAAATCCTTGAAAGAATTGAAAGAGAACACAGGTAAACAGGTAGAAGCCCTTAAAGAGGAAACACAAAAATCCTTTAAAGAATTTCAAGAAAACACAACAAAACAGGTGAAGGAATTGAACAAAACCATCCAGGATCTAAAACTGGAAATAGAAACAATAAAGAAATCTCAAAGGGAGACTACTCTGGAGATAGAAAACATAGAAAAGAGATCAGGAGTCATAGATGCAAGCATCACCAACAGAATACAAGAGATAGAAGAGAGAATCTCATGCATGGAAGATACCATGGAAAACCTTGACACAACAGTCAAAGAAAATGCAAAATGCAAAAAGCTCCTAACACAGAACATTCAGGAAATCCAAGATGCAATGAGAAGACCAAACCTAAGGATAATAGGTATAGATGAGAGTGAAGATTCCCAATCTAAAGGGCCAGTAAATATCTTCAACAAAATTATAGAGGAAAATTTCCCCAACCTAAAGTACGAGACACCCATAAACATACAAGAAGCCTACAGAACACCAAACAGACTAGACCAGAAAAGAAACACCTCCCGTCACATAATAATCAAAACACCAAATGCACAAAACAAAGAAAAAATACTAAAAGCAGTAAGGGAAAAAGGTCAAGTAACATATAAAGGCAGACCTATAAGAATTACACCAGACTTTTCACCAGAAGCTATAAAAGCCAGAAGATCCTGGTCTGATATCATACAGACCCTAAGGGAACACAAATGCCAGCCCAGACTGCTATACCCAGCAAAACTCTCAATCACTATAGATGGAGAAACCAAGATATTCCATGACAAAACCAAATTTGCACAATATCTTCCACAAACCCAGCACTTCAAAGGATAATTGATGGAAAATGCCAAACAAGGAAGGAAACTACAACCTAGAAGAAGCATGGAAGTAATCTTCCAACAACCCCCCCAAAAAAGGTAGCTACACAAACATAATTCCACCTCTAATAAGAAAAATAACAGGAAGCAACAATCATTTTTCCTTAATATCCTTAACATCAATGGATTCAATTCTCCAATAAAAAGACTAGACTATCAGACTGGATACATAAACAGGACCCAGAATTTTGTTGCATACAAGAAACGCACCTCAGTGACAAAGACAGACATTACCTCAGAGTAAAAGGCTGGAAAACAATTTTCCAAGCAAATGATCCCAAGAAACAAGCTGGAGTAGCCATTCTAATATCAAATAAAATCGACTTTCAACCAAAAGTAATCAAAAAAGATAAGGAAGGACACTTCATACCATCAAAGGAAAAATCTACCAAGATGAACTCTCAATTCTGAACATTTAGCTCCAAATGCAAGGGCACCTACATACATAAAAGAAACTTACTAAAGCTCAAAGCACACATGCACCTCACACAATAATAGTGGGGGATTTTAACACCCGCTCTCTCCAATGGACAGATCATGAAACAGAAACTAAACAAAGACACACTGAAATTAACAGAAGTTATGGACCAAATGGATTTAACAGATATCTATAGAACATTTCATCCTAAAGTTAAAGAATACAACTTTTCTCAGCACCTCATGGTACTTCCCAAAATAGACCATATAATTGGTCACAAAAGAGTCCTCAACAGATACAAAAAGATTAAAATAATCCCCTGCATCCTATCAGATCACCACGGACTAAGGCTGGTCTTTAATAATGACAGAACCAAGGGAAAACCACATCCATGTGGAAACTGAACAATGCTCTTCTCAATGATGACTTTCTCAAGGAAGAAATAAAGAAAGAAATTAAAGACTTTCTAGAATTTAATGAAAATGAGGAAAGATCATACCAGAACTTGTGGGACTCCATGAAAGCAGTGCTAAGAGGAAAACTCATAGCTCTAAATACCTACAAAAAGAAATTGGAGAGAGCACACATTAACAACTTGACAGCACACCTGAAAGCTCTAGAACAAAAAGAAGCAAATACACCCAAGAGGAGTAGGTGTCAGGAAATAATCAAACTCAGGGCTGAAATCAACCGAGTAGAAACAGAAAGAACTATACAAAATATCAACAAAAACAGGAGTTGGTTCTTTGAGAAAATCAACAAGATAGATAAACCCTTAGCCAGATTAACCAGAGGGCACAGAGACAGTACCCAAATTAATAAAATCAGATCTGAAAAGGAAGACATAACAACAGAAACTGAGGAAATTCAAAAATCATCAGATCCTACTACAAAGGCCTATACTCAACAAAACTGGAAAATCTGTATGAAATGGACAATTTTCTAGACAGATACCAGGTACCAAAGTCAAATGAGGAGCAAATAAACCATCTAAACAGTCCCATAACCCCTAAAGAAATAGCAGCAGTCATTAAAAGTCTCCCCACCAAAAAAAGCCCAGGACCAGATGGTTTTAGTGCAGAATTCTATCAGACCTTCAAGGAAGACCTAATACAAATTCTCTTCAAACTATTCCACAAAATAGAAACAGAAGGAACACTACCCAATTCGTTCTATGAAGCTACAAATACACTCATACCTAAACCTCACAAAGACCCAACAAAGAAAGAGAACTTCAGACCAATCTCTCTTATGAATATTGATGCAAAAATACTCAATAAAATTTTAGCAAACCGAATCCAAGAACACATCAAAACAATCATTCATCATGATCAAGTGGGCTTTATCCCAGGAATGCAGGGATGGTTCAATATTTGGAAATCCATCAATGTAATCCACTATATAAACAAACCCAAAGAAAAAAAACCACATGATCATCTCATTAGATGCTGAGAAAGCATTTGACAAAATCCAACATCCCTTCATGGTAAAAGTCTTGGAAAAATCAGGAATTCAAGGCCCATACCTAAACATACTAAAAGCAATATACAGCAAACCAATAGCCAACATCAAACTAAATGGAGAGAAACTTGAAGCATTCCCACTAAGATCAGGGACTAGACAAGGCTGCCCACTCTCTCCCTACCTATTCAATATAGTACTGGAAGTCTTAGCCAGAGCAATTAGACAACAAAAAGAAATCAAAGGAATACAAATAGGAAAGGAAGAAGTCAAAATATCACTATTTGCAGATGATATGATAGTATACTTAAGTGACCCCAAAAACTCCACCAGAGAACTCCTAAATCTGATAAACGACTTCAGCAAGGTGGCAGGATATAAAATCAACTCGAACAAATCAGTAGCCTTCCTCTACATGAAAGATAAACAGGCTGAAAAGAAATTAGGGAAATGACACCCTTCACAATAGTCACAAATAATATAAAATATCTCGGGGTGAATCTAACCAAGCAAGTGAAAGATCTGTATGACAAGAACTTCAAGTCTCTGAAGAAAGAAATTGAAGAAGATCTCAGGAAATGGAAAGATCTCCCATGCTCATGGATTGGCAGGATTAATATAGTAAAAATGGCCATCTTGCCAAAGCAATCTACAGATTCAATGCAATCCCCATTAAAATACCAACTCAATTCTTTACAGAACTAGAAAGAGAAATTCTGAAATTTATTTGGAACAACAAAAAACCCAGGATAGCGAAAACCATCCTCAACAATAAAAGAACTTCTGGAGGAATTGCCATCCCTGACCTCAAGCTGTACTACAGAGCAATAGTGATAAAAACGGCCTGGTATTGGTACAGAGACAGGCAGGAAGATCAGTGGAATAGAGTTGAAGACCCAGAAATGAACCCACACAACTATGGTCATTTAATCTTTGACAAAGGAGCTAAAACCATCCACTGGAACAAGGACAGCATTTTCAACAAATGGTGCTGGTTCAACTGAAGGACAACATGCAGAAGAATGCAAATCGATCCTTTCCTATCTCCTTGTAAAAAGCTCAAGTCCAAGTGGATAAAGGACCTTCACATAAAACCAGACACACTGAAACTAATAGAAGAGAAAGTGGGGAAGACCCTCGAATACCTAGGCACAGGGAAAAAGTTCCTGAACAGTACACCAATGGCCTATGCTCTAAGATCAAGAATTGACAAATGGGACTTCATAAAATTGCAAAGTTTCTGTAAGGCAAAGGACACTGTCAATAGGACAAAATGGCAACCAACAGATTGGGAAAAGATCTTTACCAATCTCACATCCGATAGAGGACTAATATCCAATATATACAAAGAACTCAAGAAATTAGACTCTAGACAACCAAATAACCCTATTAAAAAATGGAGTAAGGAGCTAAACAAAGAATTCTAAACTGAGAAATGCAAATGGCCGAGAAGCACCTAAAGAAATGTTCAGCATCCTTGGTCATCAGGGAAATGCAAATCAAAACAACCCTGAGATTCCACTTCACATCAGTCAGAATGGCTAAAATCAAAAACTCAGGTGATAGCAGATGCTGGCGAGGATGTGGAGAAAGAGGAACACTCCTCCATTGTTGGTGGGATTGCAAGATGGTGCAACCACTATGGAAATCAGTCTGGCGGTTCCTCAGAAAATTGGACATATCACTACTGAGGACCCAGCTATACCACTCCTGGGTATATATCCAGAAGATGCTCTAACACATAACAAGGACATATGCTCCACTATGTTCATAGCAGCTTTATTTATAATAACCAAAACTGGAAAGAACCCAGATGCCCTTCAACAGAGGAATGGATACAAAAATGTGGTACATTTATACAATGGAATATTACTCAGCTATTAAAAACAATGAATTTGATAAATTCTTATATAAATGGATGGAACTAGAAAATATCATCCTGAGTGAAGTAACCCAATCACAAAAGAACATACATGGTATTCACTCACTGATTATTGGATTCTAGCCCAGAAGCCTGAAATACCCAAGATTCAACTCACAGACCACATAAAGCTCATGAAGAATGATGACCAAGTAGGGGGGCTTCAGTCCTTCTTAGAAGGAGTAACAAAATACTCAAGGGCGCAAATATGGAGACACAGTGCAGGACAGAAACTGAAGGAGAGACAGACCATTCCACCTGGATATCCATCCTATGTGCAGTCACCAAAGATAGAGGTTGATGTGGATGTCAGGATGTACATGCTGACAGGAGCCTGATATAGCTGTCTCCTTAGAAGTCTGCAAGAGTCTGACATACTCAGAGGTAGAAGCTCACAGCTAACCATTAATCTGATCATGGGGTTCCCAGTGGAGAAGATAGAGTGAAGGCTGAAGGAGTTGAGAGAGATTCGCGACACCATGAGGAAAGCAACAATCCGAACCAACCAGAGCCCCCAGGGTCTAAACCACCAGCTTGGGAGCGCTTAGGGAGGGACCCATGGCTCCAGCTATATATGCAAGGGAGCTATATATAAGTGGGAGAAGAGATCCTTGGTCCATGAAGGCTGGACATCGAGGGGGGGATATTTGAGGGTGGGGAGGTGAGGTAGAGGGGAGGGTGGGTGGGGGTACACCAATGTGGAGGCAGGAGGATGGGGAAAGGGATAGTTAGTTCCTGGGAGGGAGGGGGGAAATGGGGTAAGGAGAGAATATCTGAATTGTAAAAAAATTGCCAATAAAAAATAAATAAAAAACAAACAAACAAACAAACAAACAAAAAAGAGTTCATACTGGATTGCTTGGACCCCTTAGGGCAATGCCACAGCAGATTTGAATACCAGGCAGATTATAGGCCTTACACAGGAACAGTTAGCCAAACAATCTCATTCTTTACATCATCAAAATATTAATAGCTTGAGACAACAATTTTGTATTTCTAGAGAATGTGCAGATCAAATTGTAAACACTTGTCCTGAATGTCCTAAGTTTCTACCTGTACCACATAATGAATGGTGTTAAACCTCGAGGTCTCATATCTAATCAATTATATTGAATTGATGTTATTCATATTTCTTATTTTGGACAATTGAAATATTACTTATGATTACTGACATCCTCTCAGACTTTCTAGTTGCAACTTCTTTAACAGGAGAAGCAACTAAAAGTGTAATTAGTTATTACCTACATTGTTTTTCTATGCTGGCTGTACCAAATCAGATTAAAACAGATGATGGAATTGGTTATTGCAGTTGAGCATTTGACACTTTTTGTTAACAATTTGATATTATCTTTATTATTGGAACTCCTTATACTCCTCAAGGACAAAGTATTGTGAAACAGGACCATGGAACTTTAAAACAATATCTTCATAATGTAAAAAAAGAGAGGAGTATATCCCTGTACACCAAACATTTATTTAAATCATGTACTTTTTATTTTAAATTTTTAACAATTTGGATGCCAAGGAACTTTCTGCTGAGTGTCTATGGCACCACTACAACTAGGCATACTTATGCCTAGGTGAAAAGGAAGGATCCACTTACTAGCATATGGCATGAGTCCGATCAGATATTTAATATGGGGAAGATGGCATGTTCGTGTTTTTTTTTTCTGCAGGATTATGGAGAACCATGGTGGTTGCCAGAGTGATTGGTGAGACATCCTAATGCTGGGACAAAGATTGCTTCTGACCTGTGAGCTTGCTTTGTGCCCTGACATTGGTGAATGTGAAGCAGTATTGGACATATGTTCCTGGCCCACCTTTGCTTGCCTATATCCCAGTGGGACAAGCTGCCTTGCCTCATGTTTGTAGACCTTGTGGGACAAAGAATCAGAAAGAGAAGTTATAATGACTGTTGTATTTTTCTTAAATGTGATCAGTTATTCATACTCCATCATGGACTGTCTAGAAATCAATCCAATATTGGCAATAACAGTCTTCATTTGGAAGGCTGTTCTGGACATTTCAAACATATTTGGAATTTAGCGCAGTTCTCTAAGATGTCATTTAGCAAGAGATAAAGTAGGGACAGGATCTCAGATATGTTTGTCATCCTAATAAGCCCTTAGAAATGGTTATCAAGGGAGTGTTCACGGGACTTTGTTTATTGCCTTGCTTGTTCTTTGACTATTTGTGTTTATTGTCTTGCTTGTTACTTGACTATTTGCATCTATTTATTGCTAGTTTCTCAATCTAGAACTGACCTTAATACTTGCCTGTAATTAAAATGGTATAAAAGCAGATTGGGGAAAAAGAAAAAAGACCAGTAGGAGAATAAGGACAATGGCTCATTTATGAAAATGCAATTAACAAAAATGTAAGTGTGTTAAACTTTAAAGATAAACACTGTTAAAATGTTAGCATAGACATTGACTCATAATTACTGAGATTATTAAAAGATTCAGGTTCAAAAAGGGAAACATAATGAGTATTAGCTCAGGGTTATCAATAGGAAATAGATTTTAGTAGCATAGAAGGTAGATATTTCGCAGCTCTAGTGCTGATAAAACACTGTAAATGTAAAAGCTGTGTGTGTGTGTGTGTGTGTGTGTGTGTGTGTGTGTGTGTGTGTGTGTGTTGTCTGGGAACTGAATGACCATGTATGGTAGAAACCCTGGATAGGGATTAAAATTTCTACAAGAGAATCCTCAAAGACCATAGACATCATTCCACAATTTACTGTAATCATTAATTGCATGGGTAACATAAGCAAATGAATCTGAAGGATATAGCAGATGCCCCATCCCATCTCCAGACTCCTGTGGAATAACACCAGCCAAACATTAATATACATGAGTCAAGTTTAAATGGAACACAGACATTTTCATTCATTTATATATTCTGTGTGGCTATTACGTTCATGCTGTCATGACAAAAATGAATGTTTATGGCATAATCTACACAGTCTATGATATTTCATTTGGGGACACTTTACAAGAAAACCTTTGCCAATTACTGTTCTACATTCTTTGATAAAAATGTGTTATACCAAAGAAAAGATATATTTGAACATTGTCTTAGGTCAATATATATATTGCATCAATGTGAATTATATAGAGAAATATGTTCAAGGAATAAAAGCATAAAAGCATAGTCCCTGTGACATCACTCACCTTTGAATTTTAAAAGATATTTATTTACTTTGCAGACTATATGTCTTATATGTATTGATGTACTTAACATATGAGTATTTGAACATATATCACATGCATATATGAAAATATTTTAAATATATGCATGTATATATTCAAATAATATATATGGAGTTGATCATAGGTTCTAATGAAATTATTAGATAGTTTAATGGTTTCAAATTTGTAAAAAGCCAATAGTTTCCAATACATTCAAGACTAAAAATAAATGGAATTGACTCTTATGATCCAGTGTTATAAGAAGTGTCAAGGTGACCAATGCAATTATGAAGATTAAACAGTAAAGGAAATTTAGGCAATGCTTAATAGGAAAGGACATTTCTTGTTGGAAATTCTCTTGGTGACAAGATTTTTTTGTGGGTCACAGCATCATCAGTAATTAACACAATAACAAACCACTATATTTATGACTCAAAACATCATGCAATAAGGCACTTTCATAAGGCAGATACACATATCTTTTCTTTCCTTCTCAATTTATTACAAGGGATTTTATTTTTTACCTTAACCCTGAGTTGCAGAAACTAGAACAAAATAAGTAGGAACATATATGACTTTGGAACAAAACTGAATTGTTAGCCTGAAAAAGAAACAATATAAATATTTGTTTCCTAGTGTTTGTCAAATACATTATACAACTAAATATTTATTTGAGATCTTTTAGCTTTTATTGTATAGGGATGGATGTTTTGCCTTCAGGTATGTGTACAGCATGTACGCATTGCCCAGAGGCCAGAAGAGCGCCTTTGATTCCTCTTTGAATTCAGAAGCCAATATGTTTCTTGGAGTGTAAGCCAGTCTGCAGGTACATCAGTCAGTGCTCTCCCCAGCCCTGATTGAACTCTTTTATTAGGTCAACATTTTCTACATGCTTTTCTCATATCAATTGCTTCAATCTTCACAACAGTTCTATAAAACATTGTTCCATTTTTACAAACAAATTTCTCAATGGGATATTTATTTGTCTAAGCTCATCTAGGTAAGAAGTGGCTGTTCAAATTTAGACAAGTTTTCTCAAAAGCTCACTAATTGCCAACAGTTTATTTATTATTTTACCTGAAGCCTTTGAGAGTATTTTTGAAAATAGCTCTTCTTTTTTGATTAGGTCAAGAAGACCATCCATGGACATATCTGAGAGAGAACACAGAACTGCATGAGAGGGCATGGATGGATGGATTAAAGGGAATGGAAAAATGGTGTAATTATAATTCCAAAAAAAATTTTAAAGGTATTATAAAATGAGAGTTTATTTACAAGTATTCTGCTCTTTTGTTCTGCAGCCTGTGGCATGTGAACACATCATGGTCCTAGCTCCCAGCTTCACTAGACAACCGATTCTGCCAATGCTTCCTTTAAGCCTGGCTCTACTTCCTCCAGAAAAGTGACAAAATACATTGTAGCTATAACACTCAGATTAGAAGATCTCTTACATTATCATAAAAGAAAAAAAACAATGGTGATGGCAGATTTTAAACAAATGTCTCAGCCCATGATTAATATCATAAGTTTCTGATTTCCTTCCAAATTTAATAAGTACAGTGAATATTGATAATCCAATTTCAGGTAATTTATTATTTAATTAAAATTGTATCCACATTATTTCATATGTCTATATGGAGTACACATGCATGTAGATATACATATTTGTATATATGTGTCATATGTATCTCTGTATCAGATGCATCTGTATGTATGTGTGTGTGCTTGTATGTGTGTGTATGTGTCTGCAGACCTGACGATGATGTCAGAAATTTTCTTTAGTGTTCTTCTCCTTTAAATTAAAACATCATCTTTCTTTAAACCAGAGCTTCAAGATTCTGCCAGCTAGGTTGTTCTGAAGATCCTCTCTCTCTCTCTCTCTCTCTCTCTCTCAAGTCTGGAATTAAGGGGAGCTTCCATGTCCACCCAGAACTTCAAGTTTGGAGATGCAAACTCCAATCTTTATACTGTTGAATCATCTTCCCAATTCCATCTGAAGTTTTTGGGAATGATTTATAAGTCATTTTACAAAGATTATAATTTCATAATTTATATAAAGACTTATCTCTTTGTAATTTAAAAAGTTAAATTCTTTCATTTATACGTCATGGTTTAATATAAAGTATTTGTGATGTACTTAAGTAAATTATGAATTGGTAGCTAGAAATCAGTTAGCGATACAGAAACTCTCCTTCAGATTCTCATCTTCACTTTGCCCCAGGCAAGCTAGCATCTGCTGATACCTGTCACCACCCATATCACTCACTTTCTTAGTGAATCCCCAGTTTAGTACTCTACACAGTCACCACTGATCATATGGTGTCTGTTATAACTTGAATGTGACGTCCTGCTTGATGATCTTTTGTTTCATGTGTTCTCCTTTATTAGGGTCAGTAGAATGTTGACATTGACTTATCATGTCACTAGGCATCTGGCCTGCTACTTCATATCTGTCACATTGTTATTATGTAAACTTCTAAAAATGTCTACATTTTTACCTCTACATAATAAGAGTAATTGTATTAGGTTACATTATAAAAGCAAATTTAAAATAGCATGAAATGGAAAGATTACTATTTGAGAACATTATTTTATTATATTAGTGAAGCAACATGTTGAAAGTTATACCATACTAATGACTATATATATTGGATGTATTAATTGTTATCTTCATGATATTTCTATATATTCAAAGTATGTAATCAACAATGTACTTTATCCATAACATTCTTAAGCTTTCTGGGGGAATACTGATTTGAATTTTTACATTTTAATTCAATATAATGTATCTGTATATTTATTTTTCATTTATTTATTTTTATATTGAGAAGTATTATGATAGTTTGAACTGTCAACTTAACAAATTTAGAAGAATCTGGGATCAAAATCTCAGGGAGTAATTCACAGAATAGTCTAGGTTGATTAGGTACACATGTTTGTGAGGTATTATATAGATTACATTTACTCAAGTAGAAGGACTCAGCCAGTGTTGGTATACCATGCCCTGTCATGTACATTCAAAGTATAAAAGAGACAAAAGAGAATCTGGGCATATTGAGTAACTCTGAAACTTTTTTAAAACAAATTTCTAGCTTTCATATCAAACAAACACTTCGTCTTTGAATTTCTTACATTCAACCAATGTAGAGAATAGCAGGAATTATATTTAACTGCCCTTTTTAAAACAACTGCAGTTACATCAAAAAGTACGAGTAAATTGCATACAGTACTTCTAAATCAAGGTACAAAATTGCCTCTTAGAAAATAAAATCCAGTAAATTAGATCTCTAATTTTCAATGATTATAACCTTATAATAGATTATATTAATATATCCTTTTATTAGATTATATCTAATTTCAATGATGGAATTACAGGGCTGATACTTTGTAGTGGGGTTACAAACCTGGTGGGGTTATCAAATAAATGTCAGACAAGGTGAAGGGAATAGAAAGACAAATCTCAGTATGGAGAATTAAATGGAAGAGAGAAGACAGGATAGGAGACAGTGAAATGGGCAGAGTGTCTGACTCCAGGTTTAGCTCATTATTGACTTCAAAGGACAAGGAAGTAGGCTTCAGGTATAAAGAGATTGTGACTTTAAGAAACAATAGCTTGAATAAAGCAAAAGAATAATCCAAAGATGAACAGGGACAGAAGGAGTACACCTTCTAGCAACCATAAGGAGTCCTCACAGGACATTACAAACAATTTCTCAGCAGGGAGCCACCAAAGCTCCTCAATCAAAGGTGATTTCTTGCCATAAGTAATGTCTTAAAGTAATATTTTAATGCATCAAGTTATTTCCAGACAAGTTAGCTTTGTTCCGGAACAAACTGACGAAATCTTATAGGAGCACTCAATATATGCTATCCAAAAACTACACATAATTGACATCTAATCAAAAATGGTTGGCATACAAAATGGAAAAATTATGACATGTAATAAAATTAATCTCACTGCAGCAAGAAAATTTCTGATAAAACAATTAACAAGAACCTGAAAAATTACTGTAATCAGTGGTATGTTAATTACATCAAAATATATCTTAAAGACAAAAATCACTGATTCCAAAGACTGAAAGTCACCATGTATAAAGATAAATCAGAAGAGTTGGCATTAAAAGAGATGTTACCAAATCAAAAAGAGTTGCTAAATTTGACAAGAAATTAAACACTTGCAAAGACAAAAATTTAGACTCAATTTTTTGGTACACTGAATTTTAAAGTAATTTTTTTTTTCTACACAAATCTATTTGAACACATGGAGTAAAACTGACATTGCCATTGATATTTTATGCATAGATTAAGGAAAGGTTAAAAACTTGACAGAAAAGACTTTGGAAGAAGTTAACTCACCTTGTGACCACCACTAAATACTGATGCTTACATATATTGTCTCACTTCTTGTGAAGTGCAGGTAAGAAAATGTCAGACTTCACGTGCAGATCAGTGAAACGTTGTGAAAGTGACAAGGAATCCTAAGATTGTCGCATGTGACACCATAAAACTGATAGTTCATCTTTCCACCTTGGAAGTGCAGGTGAATTCGACCCACCTGGTCTAAGGTGAGTGGCAAGGCCAAGGTCCAGAGATGAAAAACCAAAACACAAATATTGTGTGAATGTTTGCAATTAGAGTATGCTTAGACATTAATATCTAATTGATTTAATTTTGATTGATTAAATGAATTAATGTTTATCTTCAGCCACTCAGTAGGTAGCCAATAGTATTATAGTAGAAAGTGGAAAAAAGTTAAGTATATAGTTTAAATTATCATTAAAATAAAACTATGCAACACATTGTAGTATTTTTTATTGGATATTTTATTTATTTACATTTCAAATTTTATCCCCTTTTCCGGTTTCCTCTCCAGAAAACCCCTATTTCATCCTACTCCTACCTTACCACACTGCCATTGCCCTACACTGGGATATTGAGCCTTCACAGGACCAAGGCCTCTCCTCTCATTGATGTCCAACAAGGCCATCCTCTGCTACATATGAGACTGGAGTCATGGGTCCCTCCATGTGTACTTTTTGGTTGGTGTTTTATTCCTTGAGAGCTCTAGGGGGGTTGGTTGATTGACATTGTTGTTCTTCCTATGAGGTTGCAAACCCCTTCAGCTCCTTCAGTCCTTTCTCTAACGCTCCATGGGGAACATGCATTCAGTTTAATGACTGGCTTCAAGCATCCACCTCTGTATTTGTCAGGCTCTGGCAGAGCCCCTCAAGAGACAGCTATATCAGACTCCTGTCAGCAAGGACTTCTAGGCATCTGCTGTAGTGTCTGGGTTTGGTGACTGTATGTTAGATGGATCCCCAGGTCAGGTAGTCTCTGGATGGCCTTTCCTTCAGTCTCTGCTCCACATTTTGTCTCTGTATTTCCTCTATGAATATTTTGTTCCCCCTTCTAAGAAGGACCAAAGCGCTCACACTTTGGTCTTCCTTCTTCTTGAGCATCATGTGGTTCGTGAATTGTATTTTGGGTATTCTGAGCTTTTGGGCTAATATCTGCTTATCAGTGAGTACCTACCATGTGTGTTCTTTTGTGACTCGGTTACCTCTCTCAGGATGATATATTCTAATTCCATCTATTTGCCTAAGAATTTCATAAAGTCATTGTTTTTAATAGCTGAATAATTAATATTAGATAATTTGTACTATGAGATAGAAAGTTACTGATAGGGGTGCATGCTTTTGATATTTTAGTATTCCACTTACATTTGTTCAGGTTACCATACGGATACCCAGTTATCAATGAAGGCAGCCACTAATTCTTCCTGAGGAATCGATCCTGCCTTCCTCTTTCAGATAGTAAAGATTCATCACCATCAGTTAAACATTAGACATGGGTGATATAAACAGATGCCAAATGTCTTTAATCCAGGAATTTGGAGACTAAGGAAAGTGGACTTCTGTGAGGACAAGATCAGCCTTGTCTACATAGTAAGATGTCTACATAGGACAACCAAGGCTGTGTAGAAATACCTTGGTTCAAATTTCAAAAGAGGAAGAAAAAAAATATAGGAAACAGAAAAGGCAACACAAAATGACACAGAATAATACCAAAAGTCCTACTTTATTTGTCATTAGAATTTGAATAATGAACAGCAGAAGCAATGGTGGAAGTCATTTTTTAATGTCTGTCAATTATAACTGTCAATAAAAGTAAGAGAATTATTCACAGCATTACCAGCCTCTTTTAAAGCTGCTAAAGTGTGAACCATTGATAGGACATTTTCATAGGTAGAATGAAGAAGTTTTACATGGTTGGTTGATTTATTTACAATTTTCTTTCTTTCTTTAGATGTAGAGAGCAGCAGTATTTGAAAAGATTAGGACATATGGCAGCCTTGTTTGAGTAGGTGTAGTCTTGTTAGAGTAAGTATGTGCTGTAAGCTGATGCCCTGTTCCCAGATATAACACCACTTAGGCCTTAGTATATTTACAACACCCTGATCATAAGTTTTGGCTCATTCTCTAAGTAGCTCATAACTTAATATCCCAATTATTCTAATCTAAGGTCTGCCACATGACCGTTTACCTCTAGTCATATTTTATGCATCTGTCCTCATTCATGTCCTAGGGCCAATCTTCCCATGTTTGGCTCCATTCCAGAATCTCTTTTGCTTACCAATGTTCTGTCTTCTCTTCCACATTTTCCTATACTATTTATTTATTTATTTATTTATTTATTTTTGACAAGTGATGCATCCATTCAATACACAGAATATTTGCTCTATAAGCTTGTGGGTAGGATTCTCGAGAATGCAGATGCCCAAGCAAAGAGCACTATCTCTCTCCTCTTCCTACTGCTTTTAGATCCAGATGTAGATTCTCAGATACTCCAGTCTGCTTGCCTGCCTTCATGCTTCCTGCTGTGACAGTAATGGAGTAAGACTTTGAAATTTGAGAAAGCCCAATTAAATATTTTTCTTCACAAGTGTTGCCATAGTCATGATGTCTCTTAACAGCAGTAGAAACCATAAGACACAGATCTATTGGGTATATATTATGGTTTCTGATTTTGTGGTTTTAAGAGATTTCTTTTTATGTGAATGTGTGTGCCTTTGCATTTATATGGGCTTCTTGTATCTTTTCTTTGACTCTCTTTTTTCTGTTTGTTTTCTTCTATACTGGTATACTGGTTTGTTTTTATTTTATCTTATTTTATTATTATTTTAGATGTTTTTTTAATGAGAGAGAGATGGGGTGTGTATTTGTGGAAGAGAGGAGAATATATTCACTAATAAGTGGATATTAGCCAATAAACAAAAACAAAAAACAAAAGCAAAAACATAAACAACAAAAAAAAACCAACCAACCAACCAAACAAACAAACAAACAAAAAACAGAATAATCAGTCCACAGAACTCAAAAAGGTCAGCAGGCTGAAGAGCCCAAGTGAAAATGCTTTAGTCCCACTAAGGAAGGAAAAGAAAGCAACCACAAGGGGGAGGTATGGAGGGACCTGAAAGGGAAAGGGTATTAGGGGGGTGGGAAGAGGGAAACATGATCTGGTATTGGGTGGGAGAAAAGGACTGAAACCCTGAGGGCCAACAGAAAGGGTGGAAATAGGGAACCTCAGGAGGTAGGCAGTTGGGGGGACTCTCTGGAGTGTACCAGAGACCTGGGAGGTGACAGAATCTGAGGACTCAAAGGGAGAGACCTTAGATCAAGTGCCCTATATTGGGGAGAGAAAACTTGTGGTGCCTACCTCCAGCAGAATGACAGGGCATTGGATGAGTGATGGGGCTGTCATCCCACAGTCAAAACTCTGACCCATAATTGTTCCAGTCTGAAAGAACTGCAGGGATGGAAATGGAGAGGAGCTTGAGAAAAAGGAGGTCCAGCGACAGGCCCAAATTGGGATCCAGCTCAAGGGGAGGCCCCAAGACCTGACACTATTACAGAGGATATGGAACAGTCACAAAAAGGGACCTATTATGACTGCCCTTCAAAGGACCCAACAAGCAGCTGAAAGAGTCAGATGCACATATCTGCACCCAAACAATGAACAGAGGCTGCTGACCCTGTGGTTGAATAAAGGGAAGGCTGGAAAAACCTGAGGAGTAAGGCGACCCTGTGGAAGGACCAACAGTCTCAATCAACCTGGACCCCATAGATCTTGGAGAAACTGGACACCACCAACCAGGCAGCACACACCAGTTAATATGAGGACCCCATCACATACAGCAGAGGACTGAAGGGTCTGGGTTCAGTCAGAGAGATACACCTAACTCTCAAGAGACTGAAGGCCCCTGGGAGTTTAGGAGTCTAGTGAGGTGGAGGGTGGTGTTGGAGACATCTTTGTGGAGACAGGGAGGCAGGGAGGAGGTATGGTATGTGGAGCAGGAGAAGGGTGGACTGGGACAGAAATAAAATCAGGAGTTTAAAATAAATAAATAAAATATTATAACAAAAAGAGGGGGAGTAGAAACGTTCTGGGAGGAATTATGGGAGAGAAAACCCTAATCAAAATTTATTATATGAAAATATTACAGAGAAACGATTCAAAAGATTAATTCATCAATGATATGTAAAATTATCACACTTTTACATCAATACAGTGCTTCAAATTACTACATCAAAGATATAATAGAATTACACAGACAAATTTCAAGTAATAATATAAAAGATAATTAACAATGCATGTCCATAATAACATTTTTATGAGTTCAGAAACTTATTAATAATACTCAAAATAATCATTTAGAGTATGACAAAAAGTCCTTACAAAATTTTGATGTAATGTAAGTTTACGTTAATTTAAAATGGAAATTTATTTCTAATGATAGGAAATTGTTAAGAAGTTTTATGAAATAAAATGGAACTGTGAGAAAAGGTGGGAGAGAGGAAGCATAAAATGTTTGGAAGGAGGAATATCTGTTCATAGGGGCACTATCATCATTTATAAATAGTTAATTAATGGATAAACACAATCGAATTTTTCAAATCATTCATTTGAAAACTGTTCATATTAAAGTCATATTATGCCAAAATCAAATTGTAAAATTACATTAATATTAATTTTACTGTAAAATAAAATATATACCTTAGGTAATTTATAATGGTGAAAATAAAACAAGGAAAATATTGAAATAAATTAAGCCTCAGTTATTATTTGAAGCCAGTTACTATTTTAAGAAAATCATGTTTTCTCTAAAAATGAAATAGAAAAATACATTTAAAATAATGACTTTACTGCAAAAGTCTGACATACTCAGAGGCAGATGCTCACAGCTAACCATCAAACTGAGCATGGGGTTCCCAATGGAGAAGATAGAGTGAAGGCTGAAGGAGTTGAGAGGATTCGTGACACCATGAGGAGAGCAACAATACCAACCAACCAGAGCCCCCAGGGTCTAAACCACCAGCCTGGGAGCGCTTAGGGAAGGACCCATGGCTCCAGCTACATATTGCAAGGGAGCTATATATAAGTGGGAGAAGAGATCCTTGGTCCCATGAAGGCTGGGCGTCGTGGGGGTGGTATTCGAGGGTGGGGAGGTGAGATACAGGGGAGGTTGGGTGAGGGTACACCAATGTGGAGGCAGGAGGAGGGGGGAAGGGATAGTGAGTTCCTGAGAGGGAGGGGGGAAAATGGGGTAAGGAGAGAACATCTGAAATGTAAATAAAATTTCCAATAAAAAAATAAATAAATAAAATAAAATAATGACTTTAAATACTAAGTAAGACTATATCAATTTTCAACGTTCTTGTTTTCAAAATAAGTAATAGTTCTCATATTTTATTGAAAGGAAAACCATTTACATGTCTGCTCACTAACTTGTTTCTGAAGCATACTCACTAAAATCATCTCTGGCTCAACAATGTTAAGAGATTTAAAATGACTAAACACACTCTGAAATCATAAGATAAAAATACTTATGCAAGAAATTTAGTTAGATCTAAATTTAACATCAAAATACCACAAGTCTATCATAAAAATAAGATCAAAATCAAAAAACAAAAACTAACATACATACACACATACACACACACACACACACACACACACACACACACACACACACAAATACAAACCAGTTCATGTGGGAATTCTAAGGGAAAAAATTGTGGAAAGGGGTTAGAACATCCACAGCTTCTCTGGTAGCAACAAGGGCCTTCTTTGGGGAAAGCACTTAAAGTCCTCCATGATTCACTGTGTGGCAACTACCAGGGTCAGATAAAGTCACCAAGAGTAGCTTTATTGCTTTTTACTTTTCCTGGAATACATTTCAAGCACCATAAAAAGGATATTGGATATCACTTTTTTTTTTTTTTTTTTTTTTTTTTTTTTTTTTTTACTACAGAGAACTATAGTGGATCAGAAACTGAGTTTGAAATGGTTCCTGTTGAGAGCCCACAGCACGATAAAACTTTACAAAGAAGAAATGATGCAAGTCCTCTACAGGTACTCTCTCACATCATTTCTTCTGAGAACCTGATTTAGGAATCAGACTCCACCTCTTTATATTCATCAGCTGCAGAGAGACCCAGACTTCCTCATGACCAATCTGAGTTACAATCCATTCTGTGTATTAATCTTGATATATAAAAAGCATAATAGTAGTTTTACTTTAATAGTAAATTTATTTCATGTATACTTATTATAAATTTTATTATCCTCTTTTCAATCATTATGGGAATGAAATATTTTGGAGATTGTTTCAGGGTTTACAAGGGATTAATGAGGCTATGGAACTTGTGGAGGCATTGCAGCCTGGCTTACCTACTCTAGCTGCCATTCCAGGAAATGCATATAGAATTATTATGGATTTTCAGGATTGCTCTTATACTGTTACTTTGCATCCTGGTGACTGTGGGATATTTGGATTTAGAGAGCTTCCTTGTAATTTTGGAGAGCCCAGAAGTGATATCATTGAAAGTTTTGGTTCACGGAATGGCTGGTAACACTACATTATGTAAAAAATGTATTGCTACTTCAGTAAGTTAGGAGTTTGAATCATTCAATGTATATTATTCCTAATACTGATGTTATTTTATTAGCTGATTCCTCTGAAGGAATTTTATAATGTACCTTTGCTCTCTTAGCTTTAAAATGTTGGGTTACTTATTGCTCCAGAAAAGATTAAAAGGCAATACCTTTTAATATTTGAGATATCAGTTATATCCTAAATAAATTATAGCACAGAAAACCCTTTGCTGACTTTCTATGGCACCCTACAACTAGGCATACAACTCTGCAGGATGCTGCAGGAGCATGCTAGTTGCCAGAGTGAATGGTGAGACATGCTAATGCTGAGACAAAGAATGATGCTGATGTGTGAGCTTGCTGAGTTCCCTGACAATGGTGACTGGGAAGCTATATTGGGCATATGTTCCTGACCCACCTTTGCTTGCCTATTTCCCAGATTGGACAAGCTTCCTTTCCTCAAGCTTTTAGACCTTGTGGGACAGAAAACATGGAGACTGTAGACAATGCCTTTGAAAAATTAATCAAACAGAGAAGTTATAATGACTCTTCTGTCTCCTTTAATGTGACCAATTATTCTGACTCAATCCTGGACTGGTATAGACATCAATCCAATTTTGGAAATAGTAGTCTTTATTTGGAAAACTGGTTCTGGACATTTTCAGAGACATATTTGGAAGTTAGCTGCAGTTCGTTTTTTAAGATATGTCAGCAATAGTTAAAGTTGGGATAGGATCTGGAGTTCAAACAAGTGTTCATGCATGTGTTAAACCTCATAATCTTTTATTAATTGACAATATTAAAATAACTTTTGTTTCTTCCATGGTATTTGATGTAAGTTGTACTGATTGTACTATAATTGTGATAATATATTGAAATCTGGCATGTCTGTTATGGTGGTCTATCAACAAGCTTTTGTTTTATTGCCCTGACTATTACAGAACCTTGGTATTTTGAAAAACTTGCAAGTACTGGAAAAAGTAAGTCAGGTTTTAAGCAGAAGCAAGAGGGTAGTGGGCTAGATTATTGCTGGTATAGCAGCTTTAATTACATTAATAGCTAGCACCATTACTTCTGTAATTACTTTGACACAAGAAGTTAAGACAGCTACTCTTGTTAATCATTTAGCAAAAAAATGTTAGTAGTATTTTGAGTATTCAAGAGGATTTAGATAGGCATTTGGAACAATGGATTGATGTTCTTTATCCTATTCAAATTATTGGAGAAGAGGTTCTGAGTTTAAGAGTAAGGGGCCTTCTCAAGTGTCATACTAAATACCAATGGGTTTGTGATACTTCTAAAATTTACAATGATAGTCATTATAATTGGGAAAAAGTTCAAAGACACTTGCAGGATATAATAATTCTAACACCTCTCTGGATCTTTTAACTTTGCATAGTGAGATTATGAATTTAAAGAATGCTGTTCTGCTGAGCATTGATGCAACAGATAATGCTGATAAAATTACCAGTGGTCTGAGGTCAGTATTTCTATTTTGGCCAAGTTTCAAGAATGGCATATATAGTTTGATCATGTTAGCCCTTCTTGTACTGGGAATACTTTTATTCCTGCCCATTGTGATAAAACTTGTCTTTGTCAACATCAACATGTTGGCAGCCAAAGTACATGGCTTGAAACTAAAAATGGACCCTCAGACAGAGTTATCAATTTAACAGGCTGACAAGCCAAGGACAGATAAGATTCTGCACCTAACCTTAAAACCTAAGACAGGAGTGAATTGCTTTTGATATAATGCATGTCCCATGATGGGTAAAAAAGGCATTCTTGTCTGAGCTACCTAAGACAGGCTCAGTCTTGCTTATGAAATAAAAAAGGGGGAATTTGTGGAGAGCTTTTGTGACTGCTTGGTAGGAATCTAACATTGAGCCAAGACAAGGAAGTAATTTCAGGCTGGAATCTAAATCTTAGGCTAGAACAAAGAAGTAGGCTTCAGGTTTGAAAATTGCTTTGGAATAGGACAGGGAAGTAGGATCAGATATTTTGGTCGTCCTGATAAGCCCTTAGAAATAGTGATTATGGTAGTGATCAGGGACTCTGTTTATTACCTTGCTTGTTCTTTGACTATTCCTGTTTATTGTCTTTCTTGTTCCTTGATTGTTTGCATCTATTGTATTGGTAGTTCATCAACCTAGAACTGACTTAACACTTGCATGTAATTAAAATAGTATAAAAGCAGATTGGGAAAAAAATAAACCTGCCTCAGCCTCAGAACTGTCTGGTGTCTTGCTACAATGTTGTCTAATTGTCTTTTTCTTTTTAATTCTCACTCTTGTGCTGGAGAGCCTGTTGACTGACTGGGCTGGACTGGTCATATATATAAAACACATCCAATAGACTTAAGTTACACTCCATGCCCTGGACTCCACTTACCAGTCCATAAATCTTACTGATTTCCTGGAGGTCCACTGGTACGAGGGATCTTAGGCTATCATGGTAGTGATTTAACTAAGGAAAGGGTTTATTCAGCTTACACTTCCACATTGCTGTTCATCACCAAAGATAGTACTGGAACTTAAGCAGGTCAGGAAGCAGGAACTGATACAGAGGCAGGGGTGAATGTTACTGGCTTACTTCCCCTGGCTTGCTCAGCCTGTTTTCTTATAGAACCCAGGACTACTAGCACAGGGATGACACCATCCAAAATGGTGGAATCTAAATCATGTATATATATATATATATATATGGTAAATTGTCTATAATGAATCTTTATGTTCTAAGGCTTACTTGATTACTAGACTCCTGTGAACCCTGAACAATGGGGAAATAATGAACTCATGCTGGAACTTGGAACTTGGACAATGTCTTCTACTTATATAATGATGACCTGTGTTTTGGCAACTCCAAAAACCCTGATTTCTTACTTAATGGATCCCAATCACATTCATGAGGAGAATGGCATCTGTCATCTAAACAGATGACTGATACTTTCACTGAATATCCTGAGCTGCGCTGGGCAGTCCTCACCTTTTAACAACAAGCTAAATTCAGTTGTTCAGTATGAAACTTTCTAGATTTTACAGTGGGTACTTTTGTGTTTCCCAGAAAAGGGTATTATTAGTTAAGTAGAAATAACTTAACAATAACATGCAAATGTTGCTTTTGAGTTCCTAAGAATCAATTTGAGATTTTTATTTTTTAAGTACCACAACATCTGACATGTTGTCAGGGAATCCTTCTAAGTTGCTTACACATCTAATTTTGAAAATACTGTCTCTATGTAAACCAGATTGGACACAAATTCATAGAGGTCCACCTCCCTTTGTATCTCAAATGCCGAGAAAAGACACATGACATCATGCTCAATACCTACAAAAATATTTTGTATTGGAGGATTTGGGTGGTTTTTTTTTGTTTATTTTTTTTTGTTTGTTTTTGATACGCTGTCTTATTACATTGATGAAGCTGGCTTAAAATTCTCCTTTCCATGTTCATTTGAGAACCATCAAATGTGCTGCAAAAAAAAAAGAAAAGAGAAACTATTATACCTGAAAGGCAGATAGGCTGCCTGCATAACTTCTCTTTTTCTCTATTACTGTACACCAGACTCCCTAGAATTGTCACTAGCACTGTAACAGCACAGCTATAGTCTTTTCCCCACATCACCTGTGGATGCAATAGACCATCCCTTTTCTCCAATAGACCATTTCCCTACTCTCACTTGTTACTCTATACCAGTCCCAACCTCAGTAGCTAGCCCCTGATAATCTAAGGGTAGCTTCTCCCAGTGCAAAAATAAGGCTGAAAGGACCCTACACCTCTTCTACTGCTCCTGAATTCCAATGGTCCCATTCCTATCCACAGTTCTGTAGCTAGAAACACATTAGAGTCTCCCTCTTTCTTTTCCAATGGATCAAAAAGACCTTCTCCTCTAACATTCATTTCCCCAACCCATTCCGTGAACTCAACCTCCATTACTAGTAGGTATTCCCTGTGAATATTCAAGCTGAACAGGCCACAAATGAGGCAACATGCATAGTGATTACACTCTTGGAAATTCCAGAAAGGAAACAGAAACCAAAAAACAGAGGAACAAAACATTTACCTAACACAGTAGAACCAAGAAATCAACACCTAGATGTTTATCACAAACCCAGATACGAAAACAGCATCTTAAAATACAATTAACAAATGCCAGGGGGATATATCTCTAGTACCATCCAGATATTCTACTATAGAAGGTTTTACATATTTTGACATAGGTGAAGAACAATAAAAGGAACTTGAAATCAACTATGTGAAGATGATAGTGGCCCTTAAAGAGGAAGTAGATAGATTCCAAAGAAAAAGGTAAATATAAAAACAAAAAAACAAACAAACAAAACAAACAAACAAAACAACTGAAGGAAATGAATAAATCTTTTAAAGTAAGACAAGAATACCCAAAGAAACTGTGGAAGGAAAGAAGGAAACAAACAAATGTCAGAATTTGGAAGCAGAAGCAATAACAAAACATAAACTGAAGGAATTGAAAAAATAAAAATTTAGAAATTCTAATAGAAACTATAGAAGTAGGCTTACCTAACAAAATACAAGCTATGGAAGAGACAATTTAGGCATTAAATGAACAAAGAAGAAAGAAATAAATCCAAAATATTAATGAAAAATCCAAGAAAATCAATAATAATAAGAGAAAATGGGAAAAGACCAACTTAAAGGTCAAAAAAATGTTTTCAACAAAATAATAGAAAAAATTCTAATGTATAGTTAAATCAATATACAGCAAACCAGTAGCCTTTCTTATCTCATTGTACAAAGCTCAAGTCCAAGTGGATCAAGAACCTCCACATAAAACCAGATATATTAAAACTAATAGTGAGAGAATAGAGAGAAAGTGAGAAGAGCCTGGAACACATGGGCACAATGGAAAATTTTGTGAACAGAACACCAGTGGCTTATGCTTCAATGTCAAGAATTGACAAATGGGACCTCATAAAATTGCAAAGCTTCCATAAGGCAAAGGAAACTGTCAATAGGATAAAATGGCAAACAACATATTGAACAAAGATCTTTATCAACCTTACATATAATAGTGGGCTAATATCAAATATATCAAATATATACTAAGAACTCATGAAGTTAGATTCCAGAGAATCAAATAACCTTTTTAAAAATGTGGTAGAGAGCAAAACAAATAATTCTCAACTGAGGAATATCAAATGACCAAGAAGCACCTAAAAAAAAAAATGTTCAACATCCTCAGTCGTCTGGGAAATGCAAGTCAAAACTACCCTGAGATTCCACCTCACACCGATCAAAATGGCTAAGATCAAAAACTCCGGTGATAGCAGATGATGGCAAGGATTTGGAGATAAAGGAACACTCTTTCATTGTTGGTGGGATTGCAAGCTGGTACAACCCCTCTGGAAATCAGTCTGACAATTCCTTCAGAAAATTAGACAGAGTATTACCTGAGGACCCTACTATACCACTCCTGGGCATATACCCAAAAGACACTCCACCAGGACACATGCTCCACTATGTTCATAGCAGCCTTATTTATAATAGCCAGAGAAGCTGGAAAGAACCCAGATGTCCTTCAACAGATGAATGGATACAGAAAATCTGGTATATTTATACAATGGAGTACTATTCAGCTATTAAAAACTGTGACTTCATGAAATTCTTAGGCAAATGGGTGGAACTAGAAAATGTCATCCTGAATGAGGTAACCCAATCCCAAAAGAACATATGGTACACACTCACTGATAAGTGGATATTAGCCCAGAAGCTTGGAATACTCAAGATATAGTTCACAAACCACCTGAAGCTCAAGAAGGAAGATCA
Organism: Mastomys natalensis; assembly: GCA_021653895.1. Lineage (NCBI taxonomy): Eukaryota > Metazoa > Chordata > Mammalia > Rodentia > Muridae > Mastomys > Mastomys natalensis. The sequence goes on along the minus strand of JAJTUV010003450.1, from coordinate 36,803 downwards.
AAATGTGGATGCTTCATTCCTCCTTAGAAGGGGAAACAAAATACTCAGGGGAGGAAATACAGAGACAATGTGTGAAGCAGAGACAGAAGGAAAGGCCATCCAGAGACTGCCCCACCTGGGGTTCCATTCAACACACAGTCATCAAACCCAGACACTATTGTGGATGCCAAGAAGTGTATGCTGACAGGAGCCTGATATAGCTGTCTCCTGAGAGGCTCTGCCAGATCCTGAAAAGTTCAGAGGCAGATGCTCAAAGTAACCATTGGACTGAGCATAGGGTCTACAATGGAAGAATTACAGAAAGGACAGAAGGAGATTAAGGGGTTAGCAACCCCAAGGAAGAACAAAAATATCAACCAACCAGACCCTCAGAGCTCTCAGGATTTAACCACTAAGCAAAGAGTACACATGGAGGAACTCATGGCTCCAGTTGCATATGTAGCAGAGGATTGCCTTTTTGAGCATCAGTTGGAGGAGAGGTCCTGTGTAGGCTTGATTCTCCAGTGTAAGGGAATGCCAGGTTGGGAAGGTGGGAGTGGATGGGTGGGTAAGGGAACACCTTCATAGAAGCAGGGGAAGGACGAATAGGATAAGTGGTGTTTGAGGGCAGGGGGCAGAAACCAGTAAAAGTGATAACACTCAAAATGTAAATAGTAAAAATATACAATTAAAAACAGGAGATGCCTGTAAACATTCAACAAGCACACAAAACACCAAAGAGATTGGAAAAAAAAAACACACCCTCACAAATAATAATCAAAACATTAATTATACAAAACAAAGTAAGGATATTAATTTCTACATGGTAAAAGTACCAGATTACATATAAAGGAAGTTCTTAATGGAATCTCTAAAGAATAGAACTGCTGTACAGACACACTACAGACTATTAAAGATCAGAGATACTAGCCTAGATTACTATACATTACAAAAATTTCAAACATAATAGATGAAGAAAATAAAATATTAATTGATTAAATGAAATTTAAGCTCTATCTACAAATTCTGCCCTATAAATGGTGCTTGACAAATAAATCTAACTTAAGGAGTTTAACTATACACATGAAAGTAGAGGGACTTAATAAGATCACATCACCAAAATGAACAGATGAGACACACATGCATACATACACACATGCACACACACACACACACACACACACACACACACACACATAGACACACACACTCACATAAACACACTTATATCTTCTGCTGTGTCTAAGAAACACACTTCAATCCAAGGATTGACATTGCTTCAGGACAAAGGGTTAGAAAGAAATTCTAAGTAAATGGAACTAATACAAATATTGTTATAGTCATTTTAATATCCATCAAAATAAACTTCCAAACAAAATTAGTCAAACAGGTAGGTAAGAACAAAATACACACACACACACACAACAAAATGAAACAAAACATAAAGCTGAAAATGTGATATAATAATAGACAACAAGGAAGTCCAAAGATTTGTAAAGATATACTTTAAAAACTGGGTATGTTAGTGGAAGGACTGAACAAGCTGAAGGGGATTGCAACCTCATAGAAAGAACTACAGTGTCAACTAACCTCAGAGCACCTAGCAACTAAGCCAAAACAAAGGAACATCCATGGACTGGTTCATGGCCCTGGGCACATGTGTAAGAGAGAACTGCCTTGTATGACCTCAGTGCGAGAGGCTGCATTTAATCCTATGGAAACTTGATACCCCAGAGAAGAGGGATGCTGTGGGAATGAGATGGGGATAGGATTACAGGTGAGGAGCAGCCTCTCAGAGATGAGGAAAGGGATTGAGATGAAGAACTCTGGAAGGGGTGACCAGGAATGGGGGCAATATTTGGAATATAAATAAATTTTAAATTAACAAGAAAAACATATACTTCACAAAATTGGAAAATCAGAAAGAAATGGATAATTTACTCAGTAGCTACCATTTAACAAAGCTAAGTCAAGGTCAGATAAACAATTTAAATATATCTATATCCCAGTAGTAAAATGGAAGCAGTTATTTGAAGTCTTGCAACAAAAGAAGTCCAGGTCCAGATGATTTTAGCACAGAATTATACCAGACTTTCAAATAAGAGTCAATAGCAATAATTCTCAAATTATTCTATAAAATAAGAATAAAGAATTTCCTAATTCATTTTATAAAGCCACAGTTAACCTGACACGTAAACCACATAAAGACTCAACAAAAAAAGAATTGGAGACCAATTTCCCTTAATAATATGGATACAAATACTTAATAAATACTGAATCCATGTACTCATCAAAAGGAAGACCCAGCCTTTTCAGGTAGGCTTCATCCATTAGATGCAGGAATTGGTTAGTATTGGAAAGTCAGTCTATGTAATCTACCATATAATTAAACTGAAAGGAAAACAAAAAACAAAACAAAATGTGGTCATTCCATTAGATGTAGAAAAGACCTTTCACAAACTTTAGTATCAGCAAATAGAAGACTGTAAATAGATCTATATTTATTGTTCTGTACAATGTTCAAGCCAAGTGGATTACTGATCCAAACATAAAATGATATTCACTTAACAAAGAATCTAATGAAAATAAAAGGTGAAATAGCCTTGAATGGATTAGCACAGTAGATGACTTTTGAACACACTATCGATAGCATAGGCACTATTATCATTGATTAATAAATGGGACTCAATGAATCTAAAAGATCCTGTACGGTGAAAGGTACTCTCAATTGGACAAAATGGCAACCCACAGACTGCAAAATATTTTTAACTCCACTTCTGATAGAGGACTAATTTCCAAATACACATGAGCGTGCGTGCACACACACACACAAACACACACACACACACACACACACACACACATCACACATACACACACACACACACAAAACACACATATATCTTGAGAAACTAAATATCAAAGTAACTCAATTTTTAAAAATCTACCCAGAAAATTTTCAGTGATTGAATCTCAAAAATCTGGGAAACAAAGAAATATTCAACATCTTCAGCCACCATGGGAATGTAAATAAAAACAGTTTTGGGACTACACTTACATCTCTTAGAATGGACAAGATCCATAGCACAAATGACAACTAATGCTCTTGAGGATATGCTGGAAAGGGAATACTTTTCCATTACTGTTGGGAGTACACACTTGTCTGACCACTACTGAAATCAATATGGGGGTTCCTCAGAAAATACAGATTGGATCTTCTGAAGACCTAGCTATACCATTCTTAGGCATATACCCAAAGGATATAATTTTTCCATTTATTTGTTTATTTTTATTTATTCATTCATTTATTTATTCACTTTATATTCAGATATCAGTCTCCCCCTCTCTTCCAAGTTCCCCTTTCATACAGTTCCTCCTTGATGTCCCTTCCCTATTCACTGAGAAGTATAAGGTCTCCATTGAGTAAAAACTTAATCCAGAAAATCAAGTCACTGAAGGACTATGCACTACCACTGTAGCTGGACAAGGCAGCCCAGTTAGGGGAACAAGATCCACAGACAGGCAACAGCATCAATAACAATCCTACTTCTGTGGTTGGTGGGCCAACATGAAGACCAAGGTACACATCAACTACATATGTGTGGGGGTATGTAGGTCCAGACCATGTATAATCTTTGGTTGGTGGTTAAGTCTCTGGGAGCCCTCAAGGATCCAAGTTAGTTGACATTGTTGGTCTTCTGGTGGAATCCCTTTACTCTTCGGGTGTCTTATTCATCCCCAACTCTTCCTCAGAACTCTCCTAGCTCCATGTAACGTTTGGCTGTTGGCCTCTGCATCTGTTTGGATCAGGTGCTGGGTGGAACTTCTCAGAGGACAGTTATACTTACACTTCTTTCTGCAAGTATAAGAGAGCCATTAATCTTGTTAGAGATTGATTCTTGCCCATGAAATGGAACTCAAGTTGGCCCAATCATTGTGAGCAATTCTTTGAGTCTCAGCTTCATCTTTGTCCTTATACTTCTTTTATGCAGGACAAATTTTGGGTCGAACATTTTGTGGGCGGGTTGGTATCCTTATCCCCTCAATGGGTGTCCTACAGGTGGTGTACACTTGAGGCTCCATATCTGCAATTGCTAGGAGTCTTAGCTAAAGTCATCCTCAAAGATTCTCTGGAGTTTCCACAATCCTAGAGCTTTGTTAAATCTTAGAAATGCCACATCCCATATCAATTTCAATTCATTCTCTCAACCCTTTCACCCTAGTGATCCCAACACCTGAGACTGCCCCCCCCTCTCCAATTACCTCCCCTATCCACTCACACAGTTCCCTCCCTCCATCCACTATTGTATTCCCCTTTCTGAATGAGATTCATTTAAGCTCTCCTGGTTACTTAGCTTATATTGTTTCTGTGAATTTAAGCATGTGAATCCTATACATCATGGCTATATTCATTTATAAGTGAGTACATATCAAGAATGTCCTTTTGGGTTTCAGTTACCACACTCAGGATGATATTTTCTTCTTTCATGCATCTGCTTGGAAATTTCTTGATATCCTTGTTTTTAATAAGTGTGTAGCATTCCAGGGTATAAACGAACTACAATTTATCCATTCTTTGGTTGAGGGATCTCTAGGTTGTTTTTCAGATTCTGGCTATTACAAAGAAATCTGATATGAACACAGTGGAGCAGTGTCCTTGTGCTACAATGAAGCACCTTTTGGATATATGCCAGGGATGATATACTAGGGTCTTAAGGTAGAAGAAACTACTCCAAATTTTCTAAGAAATCACCAAATCGATTTTTAGAGTGTACTTGTTTCCAATCTCACCACCAACAGAGGTGGTTTCCTTTGCTCTACCTACTCACCAGCGTGTGTATCATGTAAGGTTTTTACTTTTTATCTTATCCACTCTGAACCCAGAGACATTTTGATTTATATTTATCTGATAAATAACAGTACTAAACATTTCTTTAAGTGATTCTTAGCCATTGGACAGTCTTCCATTGAGACTTCTCTGTTTAGCACTATTCCTCACTTTTTAACTGGATTATTTGGTTTGTGGTTTTCTAACATCTTGATACATATTTTTTTCTCTCTTTCTAAGATATAGAATTGGTGAAAATTATTTCCCACTCTGTAGGCTGCAAGCTGCCTATTGATGGACAAGCTTACAAAAGCATATCAGTTTCATGAGGTCCCATTAAGGAGGTTGTCTACTCTATAAATGTGTTCAAGGCAATCCATAAGTTCTCTTATATTAGATTTAGTGTATCCAGTTTTATGTTGATGACCTTATTCCACTTGGACTTGAGTTTGTGTAGCATGATAAGTAGGGGACCATTTGCATTCTTCCACCTGTAGACATCCAGCTAGACCAGCTGTATTTGTTTTTTCATTGTTGGATTTTTACCTTTTTTTTTTTTGTCAAATAATAAGTATTCATAATGGTAGGGGTTCATTTCCTGGACTTCAATTTGATTCTATTGATTCATCTGTTTCTATATCAATACTACACCATTTTATTACATTTTACTACTATTGATCTATAGTACAGCTTAAAACCAGGGATGGTGATACCTCTAGATGTTCTTTTACTCCAACAGGATTTTTAAAGCTATCCTGGATATTTTATTTTTCCACATGAGGTTGAGAATTGTTTCTTGAGGTCTGTGAGAATTGTCTTGGAATTTTGATTGGAACTATATTGAATTTATAGATTGATTTTAGTAAGATGGTCATTTTTACTATTTTAATTCTACTGGTCTATGAGCATGAGAGATCTTTCCATCTTCCAATATCTTCTTCAATTTTTTTCTTCAGAGACTTGAAGTTCTAGTCATATGGTGTTTCATGTGCTTGGTTAGAGTATAGCAAGATACTTTATTTTATTTGTGGGTATTGTGAAGGATATGGTTTCTCTGATTCCTTGCTCGGCATATGTAACGATTGTATGCAGGAAGGCTATTGATTTTGTGTTTTGAGTCTATCCTATATCCAGTGTCTGTGCTGATAGTGATTATCAGCTGTAGGAGTTCTTTATTATAATTTTGGGGTTATTTATATATATTATAATATCATCTGTGAATAGTGATACTCTGATTTTATTTTCCAATTTATATCTTCTTGATCTTCTCTAGTTACCTCATTCATTGCTCTGGCTATAATTTTAAGAACTATAATGAAGAGATAAGGAGAGAATGTGTAACCTTTTCTTATTAGTAATTTTAGTGGAATTGTTTTAAAATTTCTCTCCAATTTATGTGATGTTGTCTTGCTGTATATTGCCATTATTGTGTTTAGTAGACCCTTGCATCCAGATTTCCCCAAGACTTTTAATATGATGGGGCAATGGACACTGTAAAAGTTTTTTTCAGCATTTATTGAGATTATTATGTGTTTTATTTCTTTTAATTTGTTTACACTTTGGATTATGTTGATGTATTTTCATATATTGAATCATACCTGCATTCCTGGGATAAGCCTACTTGATTATGATGGATGATGTTTTTGATGTGTTCTTGAAATTGTCTTGAGAGTATTTTATTGAGTATTTTTACATCAATGTTCAAAAGGGAAACTAGTCTGTAATTCTTTTCTTTCTTGAGTATTCGTCTTGTTGGCGAGGATGTGGGAGAAAGAGGAAACACTCCTCCATTGTTGGTGGGATTGCAAGCTGGTACAACCACTATGGAAGCAGTCTGGCGATACCTCAGAAAATTGAACATGGTGTTACCTGAGGACCCAGCTATACCCTCCTGGGTATATACCCAGAAGATATTTCAACATGCAACAGGGCCACATGCTCCACTATGTTTATAGCGGCCTTATTTATAATAGCCAGAAGCTGGAAAGAACCCAGATGTCCTTCAACAGAAGAATGGATACAGAAAATGTGGTACATTTACACAATGGAGTATACTCAGTCATTAAAATAATGAGCTCATGAAATTCTTAGACAAATGGATGGAGCTAGAAAATATCATCCTGAGTGAGATGACCCAATCACAAAAGAAACACACATGGTATGCATCACTGTAAGTGGATATTAGCCCCAAAACACACAATACCTAAGATGCAATGCATAAACCTCATGAAACTCAAGAAGAAGGAGGAAGACCAAAGTGAGGGTGCTTTTGTCCTTTTTAGAACGAGTATCAAAGAGTCAACCAGAGCTCCCAGGATCTAAACCTCCAGCCTGAGAACAGACAGGGGTAAGCTGTCCTCTGAGAGGCTCTAACCAGCAGCTGACTCAGACAGATACAGACATCCAGAGCCAAACAGTGGATGGAGCTTGAGGACTCTTAAAGAAGAATAGGTGGAAGGATTGTGGGCCCTAAGGAGATAGGAACTGCACAGGAAGATCAACAGAGTAAACGAACCTGAACCTGGAGCTCTCAGAGACTGAATCACCAACCGTGGAGCATACCTAGTCTACACAGATCTACCTCCATGGGCTGGACCTAGGCCTCCCTGCACATATGTTGTAAATGTGCAGCTTGGTTTTCATGTAGGTCTCAAACATCTGGAGTGGGGGCTATCCCAAAACATGCAGCCTGTATATGGAGTATGGTCTTCTAAAAAAAAACAGTTGTTCAGTTATTCATGGAATATTATTTTTTTATATCTCTAGTATTCAGTTTGCAACTACTTCATTGAGAATTTTTGTATGTATATTCATGAGGGATACTGGACTATAACTTATATATTTTTGTTGGGTTTACACTTGACTTCACTATTTCAATATTATTTGCTTTGTGAAGGAGCTTATTGTGTTCTGAATTTTTTTAAACATAACTCAAAAAGTAAAAAAAAAAAAAAAAAAAAAAAAGAATCATACTATTAATATCTATGTTTAAATGTATGATTTAAGTTTTAGTAATGTTTCTTTTAGGAATGCGTATAGCCCTTTCATTTATGGGGATAGATGTTCAGGATTGAGACATCATCTTGCTTGATTTTTGCCATTTTGGAGAGTGAAGTGTCCTTCTGCATCTCTTGTGATTACATTTAGTATAAGCCTATTTATATTATTATTATTATTATTAATATTGTCACTATTAATATTATTGGTAGTAATAATGATATTATTAATCTTAACATCATCATTATTAATAATATTATTAATATTATTAGATATTATAATGGATAATTCAGCTTGATTATTTGGTCTGTTTGCTGGCAAAACATTTCCATCCCTTTACGCTAAAGTAATGTCTATCTTTGTTGCTGAGGTATGCTTCTTGTATACAGAAGAATGATGGATCGTATTTATGCATCTACTCTGTTAACCTGTGTCTTTTTATTAGGGAATTGAGTCCATTGGTATTGAGAGATATTAGTGACCAAAGATTGTTAATTCCTGTTATTTTGATGTTGGTGGAAGTAGTAGTAGTAGTTGTGTGTGTGTGTGTGTGTGTGTGTGTGTGTGTGTGTTTTACTTTCTTTCTTTTTTGGTGTGAATTTATTATTTCTTGTGTTTTCTTCCATTTAGTTAACCTTCTGTTGGAGTTTTTTTTTTCTAGTGTCCTCTATAAGGCTGGATTAGTCAAAAAGTATCATTTAAATTGGCTTTTTTATGTAATATTTAGTTTTTTCCAATCTATGGTCATTGGGATTTTTCCTGAGTTCAGTAGTCTGGGCTACATTTGTGGTATTGTAGGGTCTGTAAGACATCTTCACAGTCATTCTGGCTTTTAGAGTCTCTGTTGAGAAGTTAGGTATAATTCTGATAGGCCTGCCTTTAAATGTATTTGGGCCTTTTACTTTTGTAGTTTTTAATATTCTTTCTTTGTCTTTTACAAAGAAAATGTTTTCATTATAATGTGGTAGGAGGATTTTCTTTTCTGGTCCAATCAATTCAATGTTCTGTAAGCGTCTCATATGTATACAATCATCTCTTTCTTTAGGTTAGGGAAATTTTCTTCTCGGATTTTGTTGAAAACTTTTTCTGGGGCTTTAAGCACTGGAATCCTCTCCTTCTTTTGTTCCTATTTTTATTAGTTTTGGTCTTTTAACAGATGCCTCAAGTTTTCTGGATATTTTGTGTTGAAACTTTTTCTATTTTGCATTGTCTTTGACTAATGTATCAATTTCTTCTATCATATCTTCTCTCTCCCATCTTCTGTATTTTGTTAATGATGCTTATACCTATAATTTCTGTTCTCTTTCCTAGTTTTTCCATCTCAGTATTGCCTCATTTGTGGAATTTTTTTCTTGCTTTGGTTGTGCTTTTATTTTCATTATCAGGTACTAAAGCAGTTTTATTCATTTTCTTCACCTGTTGATTGTATTTGTCCTATATTTCTTTATAGGATTTTTTTTCATTTCCTCTTTAAAGGCCTCAATATTCATTATAAGATTGGAGTTAAGATTATCTCTTATTCTTCAGGAATGTTAGGATATCCAGAGCCTCTTGTAGCTAAATAGCAGGGCTGTGGTGATGCCATATTTCTCTGTCTGTTCATTATTGTTTAGAGCTGTCCTTTGGACATCTGGTTGCCTCTAGTGTTGGCTGGATGATCCTGATACCAGTAGTATGCCTTGTGCCTCAGGCATACCATGGTAGCACGGTATTTGTTTGGGAGGGCTCCTAACTGGTTGTTCTGCAGGCCCTACTACAGGCCTCCAAGGAGTAGACAGATGCTCTTGGACTCTTGTAAGGCTTCTAAGGATGGCAGAGCAAACCAAGAGCCAGGCAATGTAAGTTTGGGATCTTCACACAATTCACCTCTCCAGAATACTCTTATACTCTTTCTTTATTATTATTATTATTATTATTATTATTATCATATTTATTTACTTATATTTCAAAGTTCCCCCTTTCTGGTCTCCCCTCCTCAGACCCAGCACCTCATACTGTCTCCCATTTACCTCTAAGATGGTGCTTCTCCACCCACCCGCCAACTCCCAGATCACCCCTCCATCATCCTACATCTCTGAGGCAACAAGCTGCCACTGGACCAACTGCTTCCCTTCTCATTGATGCCAGATACAGCAGTCCTATGCTACATATGTAACTAGAGCCAAAGATCCCCCATGTATACTCACTGGTTGGTGGATTAGTCCCTGGGAGCACTCTGGGGTCCAGTTAGTTGACATTGATATTCTTCTGATGGGTTACAATCTCTTTAAGCTCCTTCAGTCTTTTCCCCACTCTTTCATCGAGGTCCCCTGTTTCAGTCCAATGGTTGGCTCTGAGTATCTGCTTCTGCCTTAGTCAGGTGCTGGCAGAACGTCTAAGAGAACAGTCATAATAGGCTTCTGTCTGCAAGTACTACTTGGCATCAACAGTAGTGTAGGCATTTGCTATCTGTGGATGAGATGGATTCAAAGTGGAACAGTCTCTGTATAGCCTTTCCTTCAGTCTTTGCTCATTTCATTCCCTGCATTTTCTTTAGACTGGAACAATTCTGGGTTAAAATTTTGAGATGGTGAGTGGCCCCATCCTCCACTGGGGACCATGTTTATCTACTGGAAGTGATCTTTTCAGGTTCTATTTCCCCATTGATGGATATTTTGGCTAATGTCATCTTCACTGGGTCCTGAGAGCCTATCTCATGCCTGGTGTCTGGGACTTTCTAGTGGTTGCCCTGTTTACCTCCCCCCACATACACACATACTGCTACTTATTTGTCAGGAGACATCATAGAACAAGATAATAACTAACAGGTGATCTTCCTGAGATGACCACCTTAGATTAACCTCTATGATGTAACTCCAATAGGCAAGGCCCAGGAGAAAATAATTTTAGAAATATTCCCACTATTAATATGCTTTTCCTCTTATTATTAAACATATATGATAACCACAATGTATTAGTCCACAGATCTCTGCAGATCTATGAGCAGATCTCTGCAGATCTATGAAGATTATTGTCTTGTACTGATGCTATATAACAAATAAATGATTTCTTAATTCTTAGTGATGTTCCTATAAGAATTCCTAAAATTATATCAGTATTATTAAGCTCTTTTATACTGGGACTGCTATTAGGTCCTTTTCTGATAGTCAAAAGTGCAATGAGAACTATGCAGTCCCCACATTTCACAGTTAATTGTGTCTAGACAGTAACCAAACTTTCTACTACTCAGAGCATATTCCAAGAGGTTGTAAAAATGTTAACCAAATGTCATAAAATGGAACTAATGATTTATTATATGTACTAGGACAGAAGATAAAATATTGACCACTTTTATCTATAAAAAACTTTACTATAATTTATTTGTGGTTTTTAACTTTCAATAAACCTGTGGAGCTGTGACAAGTGTTGAATAGTTAGCCAGATAATTACTCCTAATGGATATGCATGTAAACATTTTCTTTGCAAATTTCTATTTCAATTTATGATTTGGTTTTATTTGTGAAGTTGTGCTGAACTTTTTAACATGTGATCATGTATTCTGAAAGATGTATAAGTGCCAAGGACCAAAGAGAAGAGTCAGAACTGAGCTGAGGAGAACTTTTAGATAGAAGACATTTTAGACAGAACTGAACTCAAGAAGACCTTAGAAGTATAAGCAAAGCATTGTGAGAAAAGGTACTAGAGTAAAAGCATTATTGTAACATCAGAGCAGGAGGAGAGAGCAAGATTAGAAGGAGAATGCAGAGAGGAATAGCTTAGAAACTATGAGTAACATAAAAATACTAAGAGAGCAACAAGTAGAATGCAGAAAGAGGAATAAAGAAGCTGAAGAGAGAGCAGAAGCAGCAGGCAAGATAATGTTCTCCTTACCATGGGATAAAAAAGGTCTTCTCTTAATAACAAGGCAGGCTTTGTCTTATTAAAGGAACCAAGCTTTCTTCTTACAATCTTTGATTTAATTCATTTAGCATTAAAAGTTAGAAACCTTTTCTTTCTCTATACAGTAAAGATTGGAGCTCATTTTTCATCCAGAATGAGTGAGTTCTTTCTGCACTGGTGCTTGGTCTTTTGCTACAAATGAATATGTAGTATGGATGTGTGTGGTTATGTGTGTTACTGTATGTGTGTGTGTGAGTGTGTGTGTAACTATGTAATTGTGAGAATGTATGCAAGCTGAGCCCAACTGGTTTGAATAGAAATGTATTAATGCACATGCATGACTCTGTATATGAATTTATGTGAGTTTATGCATATTTGCTTATGTAAAAGTTTTTCCATCTGAGCATATTATTCCATTCTCCTGGTTCAATAGAAGTTTATTGCTCTAAACTTCTCCCTAGCCTGACAAGCAAGAGGCGTCTGGACAAAAGGAAAAAGGCTCTAGCAATTAATCCATTACATAATCTCCTACTCTTTTAGTATAAGGTGCTAAGACCAAAGACGTTTCTCCCCTCTGAGGAACACAAAAGACATGTCGGCTATAGTAGCAACAGTAACTTAGACTTAGATAAATAACCTTTTTATTACTAAACAGCAACCCTAAATATCTTCTAAGACAGTCTTATGCTCCACTGAAGCTTTTCTTCTCAAGAAGAACAGACAAGAAAGAAGATCCCACTAGGACTAGCACCTTGGACTTTTTTCTATTCATACTACTAGACTGTGGGACTTGTCTACATGCAGACATCCAATTAAACAGGACCATTCATTGAAATTGCTTTTTTTTTTTTTTTTTTTTTTTTTGTTTTATAGTTAGTGAATTTTCAAAGATCAACTGAAACTAAGAGTTTGGGTTGATTTCTGTCTTCATTTCTATTGCATTCGATCTACCTGTCTGTCCTTCTATCAATACTTGCAGTTTTTATCACTATTACTCTGTAGTACTGCTTAACATGAGAATGTTGATTCAGCCAGAAGTTCTCTTACTGTTTAGAATTGCTTTCGATGTCCTGGTTCTTTTGGTATTCCAGATGAAGTTAGAATTGTCTTTCTATCTCTATGAAGAAATGATTTGATTTTCGATAAGGATTGCATTGAATTTGTAGGTTGCATTTGTTAAGATGGCCATTTTTGCTATGTTAATCCAACAGATACATCAGCAGGGAGATCTTTCCATCTTTGAAGTGTTTGATTTTTTCCTTCAGAGACTTCCCCATATCAACCATAACTGTATCCTGGGATAAACCTACTTGATCCTGGTAAATGATCATTTTAACATGTTGTCAGATTAGGGTTGAGAGAATTTATTTATTACTTTGCATTGCTATTCATAAGCTAAATTGGTCTGAAATAATCTTTCTTCATTGGGTCTTTATGTGATTTAGGCATCAGTGTATCTGTGGCTTTATAGACCAATTTTGGTAGTGTTCCTTTGTTTCTATTTTGTAAAATAGTTTGAAAGTATTAGTATTAGATCTTCTTTGAAAGTCTGATAAAATTCTGCACTAAAACCAGTTGGCTTGGGCTTTTCTTTTGGTTGCGGAGACTTTTAATAACGGCTCCTATTCCTTAGGGATTAGCAGTGTGTTTAGATAGTTTCTCTAGTCCTTACTAAGTTAGGTACTTGGTACCTGTCTAGAAAATCATCCATTTCATCTAGATTTTCCAGTTTTGTTAAGTATAGGGCTTTTGTAGTAGGACCTGATAATTTTTGAATTTCTTCAATTTCTGTTGTTATGTCTACCTTTTCATTTCTGTTTTGTTAATTTGGATACTGTCTTAGTATTCTTCACTTAGTTTGTCTAAGGGTTTATCATCTTGTTGATTTTCTCAAAGAATCAGCTCTTAGGTTTGTTGGTTCTTTGTATAGTTCTCTTTTGTTTCTAATTGATTTCAGCCCTGAGTTTAATTATTCCCTGCAGTCTAATCTTAGGTGTGTTTGTTCCTTTTTCTTCTATAGCTTTCAGATGTGCTATTAATTTGGTAGGTTAGGATCTCTTGAATTTCTTTATGAAGGCAATCAGTGCTATGAAGTCTCAACACCAATTTTCCTCTTAACACTGTTTTCATGTGCCCCATAAGTTTGAGTGTCTTAATTTTTGTTAAATTTTAGAAAGTTTATAATTCTTTATTTGTTTCCTAATCAAGTTATCATTGAGTAGAGAGCTATTCTGTTTCCATAAGTATGTGAGCCTTATTTCCTTTTTGGTTTTTGTTTGTTTTGTTGTTGTTATTGAAGAACAGCCTTAGTCCATTATGGTCTGATAAAATGCAGAGATCATTTGAATCTTCTTGTATATCTTGAGGCTTGTTTTGTGTCTGATTACATCGTTGATTTTTAAAGAAGGTCCCTAGAAGTGCTGAGAAGGTTTATTCTTTTTGTTTAAGGATGAAATATTCTGTAGATATCCATTAAATCAATTGGTTCATAAATGCTGTTAGTTTCACTGTGTCTCTGTTTAGCTTCTGTTTCCATGATATGTTCATTTTAAGAATAAAGTGTTAAAATCTCACACTTTGATTGTGTAAGGTTTAATGTGTATTTTGAGCTTTAGTAGCATTTCTTTAACAAATGTGGGTGGATTTGCACTTGGAGCATAGATGTTCTGAATGTACCATTCATCTTGGTGGATTTTTCCTTTGATAAATATGAAGTGTCCTTCCCCATCTCTTCTGATAACTTTTAGTTGAAAGTTTATATTATTGGATCCAGGAATGGCTACTCCAGCTTGTTTCTAGGGGCTATTTGCTGGAAAAAATATGTTCCAGCTTTTTAGACTGAGGTAGTGTTTGTCTTTGTCACTGAAATGTGTTTGCTGTATGGAACAAAATGTTGGGCCCTGTTTGCATGTTCAGTCTTTTAGTCCATGTCTTTTTATTCAGGAAATGAATCAATTGATGTTGAGAGATGATTGAGTGTTGTGAGATGATTATTTTTCTTGGTTTTCCTTGAGTGTAGTTTCCCTCCTTATATTGAAGTTTTCCTGCTATTATCCTCTGTATGGCTGGGTAAGTGGAAAGATATTGCTTGAATTTGTTTTTGTCATTGAGTATCATCTACTGTGACTGAAAGTTTTGCTGGGTATAGTAGGCTAGGCTGACATTTGTGTTCTCCTTAGGGTCTTCATGACATCTGTCCAGAATATTCTTGCTTTTAGAGTCTCTGATAAGAAGTTTGTTGTAATTCTGATAGGTCTGCCTTTATATGTTACTTGGCTTTTTTCTCTTGCCACTTTAATATTCTTTCATTGTTCTATGTATTTAGTGTTTTGATTATTTTGTGACAGCAGGAATTTCTATTCTGCAATTGATTTAGTGTTCTATAGACATCTTATACATTTATGGCCATCTTTCTTTAGGTTAGGCACCTTTTCTTTTATGATTTTGTTAAAGATGCTTTCTGGACTTTGAATTGGAAATCTTCACTCTCTTCTGTATCTTAGGTTTGGTCTTTCATTGTGTCCTGAATCTTCTTGATGTTTTGGGTTACAAACTTTTTATTTTTATTCATTGATTGAAAATATCTTCTATGGTATCCTCTATACCTGAGATCCTCAATTTTATCTTTTGTATTCTGTTAGTAATGCTTACATCTGTAATTGCTGATTTCTTTCTAAGGTTTTCCATCTCCAGAGTTGCCTCCATTTGTGATTTCTCTATTTTTTTACACTTCCATTTTTAGAACCTGGATTGTTTTGTTCAATTCCTTCATCATTATAATTGTGTCTTCTATAATATTTTAAGTGATTTCTGTGTTTCTTCTTTATGGGCTCCTACCTGTCTACTTGTGTTCTCCTATATTTCTTTAAGTGATTTATTTATGTCCTCCTTAAGGTCATTTATTGTCTTCATGAGATGGGATTTTAGGTCAGAATCTTGCTTTTGAGGTGTGTTTAGGTTATTCGGGCTTGGTTTGATGGGAGAACTGGGTTCCAATTGTGCTAACTGGCATTTGTATCTGTTGCTTATGTTCTCAAGTTTGCCTCAGGCCATCTGGTTGTCTCTGGTGATAACTACCCTTGTTGTCTCTGACTGGTAACTGTCTATCATGTAAGTCTGGTTATGACAGACTTTCTAGGAGTCAAGCTGTCTCTGGGTGTTGGAGAGTGTTTGGAGTACTGGTTTTGCTTCAGGCAGTGTTTTGGGCTGGAAGTATGGTATGTCTCCAGCAGGGAGGTTAGGTTACCCCTCCTCTGGCCTGTGGACTTCCCATTAGGAGGAATATTGACCAGGTTAGGAGCTCACCTGGGAGTCAGATTCTGATGGACTTTTGGGGATTCAAGCTGTCTCAGGTATGGGAGGGATCCGGAGCTCCTGTTTTGCACAGGGCAGAGTTGCAGGATGGAAGATGGTATGTCCTGCCTCCCCAGAATAAACTTTCAATAAAAGAAATAAAGTCAATATTCTACTGTAGCAATTTTCCATTATAACAATGATAACTAATTTTTTGTACTACTGAAAATATATATGTACACACCTGTTCATAAGACAGGAGATAGCTATATTTGAATTATGTCAAAACAGCAGGTTAGATATAAAATGGGAATGTCCATATTTTATGAACAAATTCCATTGAAGCTATGTTATGATATCATTTTATCAATGAAGTAACAGACTCTACAATTAATTTTCTTTTTCCAAATCATACAAACTTTAAATGGTAGAAGCTATCTTTGAATTTAAGTAGTTCAAAGTTTTTATCCGTTAGTGACATTTATCCACTTACAAAGATTTCAGTGTGTCTCCTCAGAGTCACACATTAGAAGAATTGCATTATGATTTAACTTATTTGCATAATACTGAAGGCTCAGACTTTTCATTGTCATTCCTGTTGATCACAAATGCAGTTCTAGTAAGAATATCTAGTTCCATCAAATTACCTACCTTTTTTTCTGGTATGGGTAGCCTTTTACAGATTCCCTTCAGTTCTATCCACTGATCAATTCCTCATCAAAAATGTTTTCTAAGTCATTTTAGACACAGTGGGAGCCTATTAACACACCCTTAATTAAAAATCCTGTATCTGACTGCATTTGAATGGTGTGGTTAAACTTTTTTAAATAAAATAAAATATATACCCCACTGCCTTTGAATAACGCCCCCTATGAAAATGCATGCAAATTGAGGAAAGAGAAGTATCTACCACTTTGTCTTTTAATAAATGAACTGAAGATGAAGAAGAGAAAATCTGTTATTGCACGGGAAAATTGTGAAAAGGACAGGGTTAAATAAATACTAGTAGTCTCATTTCCTGAATATTTTCATTAGTATCTGTTAATAGCTTGCCGAAAAAGACATCAAAAGAAAGTCCCTACAACAATAAAATATACAGGTCAGTCTGCCTTGTAATTCTGGAAATTATAGTTTGGGTAAAACTGGAAGAAAACATGGTTTAAGAGAAAAGTTACATATCCAGATATCATCTTCAGCAGCAATGTTCCCTCCAGTAGATTTTTATGATACTTATAATTATCAATTTTTAACATAGCAAAATTTATGTCTTTTCATTAAATTTTAATGATGTGTAATAGCATAGGTGGGTAAATGACAAATTACAAGTGGGTTCTTCTCCTTTGACTATATTAATCCAGAAATTAAGCTCAGGCATATTATAGTGACTTTTGCCCTTATATATCAAATCTTTTCAACAGTCCCATGTAATACAATTTAATACAATTCTTCGGCAATTTTCTAAGTTTATTGTATATGCAATTGTTAAGATGCCAACAGTACTTTGCATGTGTTTCACTAAAAGGATTGCATTCAACTAACAACTGAAGCTTTTAGATAGAGGAAAGGGAAGGAAGTAAGGAAGTTACTTCCACTATAATCTCAAAATTTTGAAAGTATTTAAATTAAATCTCACTTTTCCAGTGAGTTTTACCCTTTACAAACAGCCTTAAAATTGCAGCCTTTCTGCAGCAATTCTGACTTTATTACCATAATTTATGACACTTTAGTTATTATTTTTGTAACTCCAAATAAGCTCAATCCAGTGTTTTATAACTTATTATTTTGCTGTTTCTACCTACAAAATTGTACGGAATACTTGTTTTATCTACAGATATGATTCTAAATCCACATCACAAAATCCACACTTATATTTTTAAAAATGAGTGTTTTATATCAATTCTGCTGCATTAGCAAAGAGAATTTTTAGCAATGGAGACATCACAATCATCCTTTTCTCCCTTCTAGACAATGCAAAAATCGGGCAATAGAAACTCATTCATTTAACTTCCACTCCTACTAAGCACCTCAGACTTGTTTTGGAACAGGAATGTTTGTAGTTCTAGTTATATTAGATATATCTTAATTTCCTCCAACTACACTTGACACTAATTAACTAAAAACATATGAAATATTCAAAAGTTAAGGTATGTAGTATTTTGAAGGAGCCACAGAAACTAACTTGTAATTAATTAATTAGTTAATTAAAACATTCTCCTATTCTTACTCCTTTCTTTTAATATCGTTTCTAATTTTCTGAAACAGAATAATTATGCTTTTAACAATTTTAAAACATTTCCTTGCTTTATTTTTAATTCATACTTATTAAACATTTTTGGCATGCCATTATTATGTTATTATACTATTGCTTTCATAAATGTATTCCAGAAATTTAAACCCTTAAAAATAATCTCTTAAAGATAATAAAAGCACTTACTCCTAGAAGAACTTTAAATTGGTCCAAATTCCTTTTTCTCACTACTATATAAGATAAATTGATTTTTTTAATCTGCTAGAAGATTACAATTTATTATTAATGATAAGAGAAATTTCTAAAGCAAATTAATATAAAAACCTCCAAATAGTCTACATCAGTAAAATAAGCTTGATCTTCAGAACAATATTTTTTGATAGAAATGAATAGTTTGTCTCACTTTATAGATGAAGAAATCAAGCATACATGAACTGTCTGACTACAAATCTCAATCAATCCATCATTCAGCATGCAGGCTCTACATGTTTTATTTCATCTCACTTGGTTCTCTAACACTCAATATACATTATTCTCGGCAGAAACAACCATGCTGTCAAATAAAACATGTTTAATGCATTTGACTTTAGTCAAACCAACCCAGAGCACTCGTTGAAAAATACTTTTATCTAAAAAAATTAAATTTCTATAGAAATGAAAAATATACTCACACTTGTATAAATTTCTTATATTTTGCTATCTTTGCCCCAATGTGTGTTATACATATGGACATTATTAAGTGTAATATAGTTCATATTATGTATATTATGTTATATTGAAACTCTTGCTTCCAGCTTTAAATGATAAATTGAAGCTTCGTTATTAAAATGGTACTTAGCATGATTCTCTTAACACCCTTATTCCACACAGTCTATCCATGAACATTTTAAACGTTTTGAACATATATGTGTGTGTATTGTAAATAAAGGATGCTTTGAAGTGAAAGTTATGTTCTTCAACTTAATATATCAAAACATACTTTTACTATATTTCCCAGGTGGCAAAAATTCAGCATATATGCACTCATAGTGTTTTCATTACATAACAGCTCTTTTCACATATCAACTCAGGCTAATAGAACAAAGAGAAAAAATAACCTGTATTTAGGAAAATACAGTATATGTTCTTAAAAAAATATAGGTACAGTGTCTGAACTCCAAAACTTGTTAAACAGAAAGAATAAAATTTTTTTTGAGAATAAAGCCATAATAAATTGACCTGATAACTTATTTGTTTGTGACTCACAAGTAAATGAATGAGGCAGACTTACTTAGTTCCTATTTAGCCTCCCCTAAGAGATACTAGATATTCAGTGCTGAGATAACCCAAGGGCACACCTGTTATAAGTTATGTTCCTGTATTTCTCAACTTATAATTGCTGTGCCAATGTCTCCAGGTTGTCAGAATATGTAAATGATAGTCTCCAAAAGCAAGAAGCCAAAGCCATGAGAGAGGAATCTCTTCCATTATGCTAATTTTTTTTTTTTTGTAAGAGAAAGAAGTGTGATGCTTGAGTATTAAAGTACAGGTGGTTGCAGCTGGAGGAGAGGAACAGAGGGATGGAAGCCTGAATGGGAAAAGAGCAGAGGTTGAGCAATGAGGGACATGTGGAGCAAGGAATACTAAAATCGGTCTAGTAAGATAGGTGAGGTGAGGGACTTTCCCAGCAAACATGCCAACAGCCTTAACTACAAGTATCTCTGCATCATTATTATTAAACCATAAGCGGAAAATTTCCCACAATAATTCAGTAATGAATCAATAGCAAAGCAAAACTGAGGGACGTTAGGAAATCCTTTATAGTAGTTAGTATGTTCTAGTAGTTTGATTTTGAGGTGTTACATTCAATCAGGTTTTATTGTCTCAGGCAACCTTCCTTTGGATAAATGGGCTTGTTTTCTGATGTCTTAAACTAGAGGTGGATGGTTTGCTTTTCACTCAGTCTTCACTGGCATAACTGGTAACTGTCAAGGTACTGAGTATTTTGTCAAGGCCAAAAGTATCCCATAATCATTATGGGGTGTGAAGAAATTGAAGTCACATCTGGGCTTTTGATTATTAGCAACATGCAAAATGCCATTCCTTAGTCAATAGAAATGTTCTGCAGAGTATTCAAGAAATCTGTCTGTTGATGGACTTTAAAAACATGAGTAACAGGCAAATCAAATGAATAGTTTTAGGGATTCTGTTTTACTCACTTCATATCTTTACTTCCACAACAGATTTAGACAAAACACATTTAGTACATTACCAGGAAAAAGAAAAACAGGTGATTAAAACAGCTTAGGTTTTACAAAAGTGCTGACTGCCAAGAGATCCCTAACAAGACTGGTGACCAAAGTATGTGGGGACCAATAATCCCTGCATGGTTGGTTCAGCTAGACAGGTGGCAGCAGATTTCTTACACTATAAATTACAGAAACAGTTGGAGCACATGTGTTCAGATCAGCTTTCCTGTCTGAGTTCTGACAAGGTGATCTGTGGTCCTAATTCATTAACAACTGGAGATCAAAGCTGTACAGTCTTAGTATCAAATGCTTGTTTGAACAAAAGGTGTTTCCATTATTACTGAATTGTAGCTTCCAAATTATTTCTGTGACTACATCCTTTTGGGAAGAGATTATATTTCAGTGTAATGTATAAACTCTAGACCAATCGGTCAGACAGCAAAAAGTTTTTAAAAGTAAAAGGTTTTGACTCATTATCATTTAATATAAAATATAATTTCTCTTACGTCTTTTAAATTTCTCATGTCTTTAAATGTTACTTTTATTCATTTGACTTCAAGTTTCTTATTGCTTTGTGTATTAAACAATTTTTGTGTATACATACCATGAATTCTGTGGTTGATAAATTCATGTAAATATACATATATCAGAGGCACGGGGCTCTGGCGTGAGGACCTGGAAGTAAGCTTGAAAAACCAGAGTTCAGTGCTGTAAACAAAAAGATAGAACCAACTCACATAAGTTTTATCTCTGTGTACTAACATGCACAATTAAGAAATATTTGTTGAGATGTGCATACTAGATATTTGAAGCATTTTAGGTTCACTTGAGTCAGCTATCTAATTTTTCTTAAAGCTTAAAAAATACTTAAACTAGTTCTACCTTGTATAACTTTGAAATTCGAATTGCTTGTTTATTATATGTTGACAATATTCAGTACATAATGATTTGTTGAGCTATACTGGCATATATGTACATGAAATTTATTAAACCCAATTAAATATATGTATGTCTATATAAATGTATATATGTTCATGTATATGGCTGGAGAGACAGAGGGAGAAAACAAGAAAAGTGGGAGAGAAACTATTATAAAATGAAATAGAAGCTACAGAATTTTAAAAATGGCAAGGAAACAATAAATAGTGATAGTAGCAATCCTGAGTTTTATGATTATATTAGCAGATACTAAAAGTATACTCAAATATAGAATAGGTCTTAAAATACAATTTTGAGAATGTATATATGTTATTTTGTTATTTCTAAAATTTTATTAAGCGCACAATATAACAGCTTGCTCTGGGATATATTCACAAATGATTATTACTGTATTTGCCCATGTTTTCTCTCCCCAAGCTCTCTTGTCATTGGCTCTATGCATTCCTTCTGCTTTCTGGTCATATGTGGGTATATATTTCAATAGGATGTATACACAAAAGAAAACAAGGAATATTTGCCCTTCTGAATCTAACATATTCCACTTAACAAGAAAATTATCTATCAATGAGTGGTTAAATTTATTGTCCAAATTTCATATAGCGTGAAAGTGAACTGTATAGAAAAAAAAAAAAAAAACAGAAAAGATCTGTGCTGAAGTACTAAAGAGTGAACTTCAGTTCTACCTCAGAGCTTCAACTGTGTATCTGGAGAGAATGTTGAGAGAGTCAGCTAGAAGCTCCAAGTAGGAGAATCAGTCAGGTACAAAAGGAAATTGCTCCCTTCTGATTTGGAGACGAGAGCTAGGGGAATTTGTTCTACCAATGAACAGGCACATAACAAAATGAATACTGGAGTGCCTTTTTTTTCTACCTCTGCTCTCTTTCTACTTCTGCTTGAAGAGAGAAAGAGAGTGGTGTAACAAAGATTAAAAGGAACTAGAGCAGGGATGTGCTAGATGATTAGGAAAACAGGGAATGTAAAAGGAATAACTCCCATGCTGGGACGGGGTTACCACTGAGTAGAGGAACTAACTACAGAACACGTACTCACATATTTTTCACACAGAAGTACATTATATTACCAAGTCCATGTCCTACAAATGGGATCAGAGATTGTATTCATCAGAAATTTCCTTCTAGATACAGTATATGATTGTGGCAAAATAAACAATTTCTGGTTTCACAGACCTAGATTTATATCACAACCAAGTCTTGTGAGGATAACCTTTTACAGATCTTTTAAACACATGTGGTTCAGCTTTTCCTACTGCTATTTGAGTGAAACATAGACACTGTCATATTTGAAAAGCATTATAATGAGAACTAAATCACGATTTATGTAAATGCCTTGTTACAGAAAATGCTGAATACAATCCATCTAAAACCATTCTTTCTAGATCCTCTGTGATATATTATTCCTTTTTCATGAAATTTTGTCTCATGTGTATGTATGTGTCTTGTGTTTATTTATTTATTTTGGCTAGGCTGGATGGCCAGGAAATCTAGGGAGCTGCCTGTATTTTCCTTACCCTGCCAGGTTCTGAAATTACAGATGGATTCCTGGAGATTGAGGATTGTCCAAGCATTTTACCCTCTGACTTACCTCCCAGATTCCATGACCTGAGTAAAAGCAAAAGTTGCTTACTTCTATGAATACCAACATCTTGAATTTGAAATATCAAATATTTAAAGATAACTAGAAGCATAGCTGTTTGATAATCCCTTGATACACACTGTAAAATATTCACTGAAGTCAATCCTCACCTCTTCACTCAGCATGGATGAAATTAACTGGAATAAAGTGCAAACTTAAGGGTTCTTTGGAAAGGCAGTTGTGTCAGATGGTGTTTTGCTGGGGCAAACACAAGAAGGAAGATTTAGCTGAAGCAAACACGGGTGAAAGGATATTTTGATAAAGCGAGTACATGAAAGGACACATATTGGAGGATTCTTCACTAATGACATGTTTGCACTGATCTGCCTTACATGCTGTAGTTGAGCTCCTTTTGTCAGGACTTCATAGAGACCAGTAAACTTCTAGTGGTGTGCTACAACTTCTTTCTGATTCCTCCAACTCAGGCTGATTAAAGAGTGATGTTAGTTGACACAGACTGACACATGTACCATTTTGCTAAGACACACTCACATGCTGAGACAAGACTGGGAGTGAGGCGAAGCCTTTAGAGGACATGTGGAATTCAGAAGGAGTATAAATAGGACTTAACAGACTATGAGAGAAAGCTTTCTTGTAGAGCTGGTTTTGCAACGCTTGTTGGACTCCTGTTTCCTCTGATCTTTTCTTCCCTGAGAGAGGCACAGCTTCTCCTGGCATCCCTGCTGGTCTGAATCCCTCCAGCTGACTCATGACAATTCAGCTGAGTCCTGGCTGTCTCTGCTAAGGTGTGCCATCACTGCTTCTATCCTAACACTACTGAACTGGACTGCTGGTATATCCATGAAGTGTTTCCAAGTGGATGGAGTGGCTGCTGCTGACTTGTGAACTGCTGATTTCCTGACAACATAGAGGGGATTTGATCCAAAGAACCATTTCTAAAGAGGTTCACTTCCAGAGTATCCTTTCTTTTCCACTATCTCTAGTTGGTGGTGGGCTAGACAGAAGGTTAAATCATTTAAGGACAATCATTAAAAGTAGACTTTGAAAAAATTAAAGTGTCACTAGAACTTTCCTGAAAAAATATATGCACATCAAAAACCCCAAACAAACAAACAAAAACAACAAAGAACAAAAAACAACTTATCAGCAGAGCAGCATTCTTTAAATTTATAAGCTTACAATGCAAAGTTAAAACATCCAGAGATGTTTTAAAATTATGTCAAATACACTGCAAGTGTCATTAAACTTCTTCCTAATTATAATGACTACCACTGTAAATTTTAGAACTAACAAGAATCCAGTGGTATTTCACATGACACTCAAGATGGGTCCTTACTCTTAAATTCTGAACCTCCTTCCAGTAATTTGAATAGGATAAAGAGCATCAATCTGTTCTTCCAAATGTCTATCTAAGTCCTCTTGTATAATCAACACATTAGTAACCTTTTTTTTTTGTTTTTGTTTTGTTTTGTTTGCTAAGTGGTTAACAAAAGTAGCTGTCTTAACTTCTTGTGTCAAAGCAATTTCAGAAGCAGTGGTACTAGCAATTAATGTAATTAAAACTGATATACCAGCAATAATCAAGCCCTCTACCCTCTTGCTTCTGCTTAAAGCCTGACTCACTTCTTCCAGTACTTCCAAGCTGTTTTCAGAATACCAAAGTTCTGTGATACTCAGGGCACTAAAACAAAAGCTGGTTGATAGACCTCCATAACTGACATGCTAGATTCCAACACACTAACACAATTTAGAAAGTGTACAATAAATGCAAATGCATTAAATACTCTAGAAGAAACAAAAGTAATTTTAACATGACAATTAAATGAGCCTTAACACATGCACTAACACTTGTTTGAAATCCAGATCCTGTCCCAACTTTATCTCTTGCTAACATAACATCATAGAGTACTGCAGCTAACATCCTAATATGTCTCTGACAATGTCCGAACTAGACTTCCAAAGGAATCTAAATATTAGGCTAGAACAAAGAAATAATTTTTGACAGGAATCTAAATTTTAGGCTAGAACAAGAAAGTAGGCTTCAGACGAAAAATGACTTTGGGCTAGGACAGAAAAGTAGGCTCAGATATTTTTGTCATCCTGATAAGCCCTTAGAAACAGTGATCATGGGAGTGATCACAGGACTTTGTTTATTGCCTTGCTTGTTCTTTGACTATTTGTGTTTATTGTCTTGCTTGTTCCTTGAATATTTGCATCTATTGTATTGCTAGTTCCTCAACTTAGAATTGACCTTAATACTTGCATGTAATTAAAATGGTATAAAAGCAAAAAAGAAGGAGAGGGATGGGATAGGGGGTTCTAGAGAGGGGAAATGATAAAAGAGGATGACATCTGAAATGCAGATAAATAAAATATTCAATAAAAGCATTTAAATTTAAAGAAAAAACCCAAAAACCTCTCATCTTTACTAGTGCCAGTGATATTTATAGACTATCTATCTTTCCTGTTTTTATTATATAAAAGAAACAAAGTTGCCTGAATGGTCACATTATATAAGTAGAATACTTAAATTATAAACAAGTGAATGTTGAAATTATTCAAATTTCACTATAGCAGACTAGATGATACTCAAAAATTTGTTTAAAATTTAATGATTAACTTCAATCTAACTTTACAAAGTGTCATATTTACCATGTTAAGCTTAAGTATTAATTTTTCCCATGTTGGGTTAATATGTTAATACTGTGAAAACAGCAACAAAATTCCCACCAACATTTCTCCTGTCTTCCTCTCATAGACTACTGACTTAGGTCAAATATAAATATTAGGAAACAACAGCAAACCAGTGAAGTGTAGCTTGTACTTCCTTACCTTTCCTAGTCACTCGTTGGTTATAGTTTAACTTGTTAGGAAACAAGTCCTGTATATATTTGTGAATGAATGTGTAATGAGAGAGAGACAGAGATACAGAGAGAAAAAGAAAGAGTTCAGAGGTCAATGTTAGTATTTTCTCTATTACTTTCTACTGATATTATTTTTATTTATTTATTTATTGTTTTGTTTATTTTTGTTGGGGTTTTTGTTTGTTCATTTTTATTTTTCAAAAATCACTCTCATAAATGTTATAACTCACAAATTCTTCTATCTTCCTTTCTCACATAACTATTATTACAGGCACAAGCTACCATGAACCTGGATTTGTAGACATTGGATCTCCAAACTCGGGTCTTCATGTTTGTACAGCAAGGATTTTATGATTCAGCTATACCCCATGCCTAGAAAATAACTCTTTACAAACATACATATAACAACATGGTTGACTTTTACTTCATTAAGCAGTGTGCAACATACAATTTCATAGTTCACTTCACCATACAGTTGTTTATTACACAGAAAATCAATTAACATTGTGTTCTAACTGACTAGATCTTAGATATTTACATTATGATAGTGTTATGATAATATTTAACATTTGAACTTTGTAAATATGTAATTTAAACTCATGATAATTTGTTATATTCTCAATGGTGGGTACCAGTGTAAAGTTCACTAATGTTATATTCAGTTTCCTACCACTCCAAAAAGCTGCTCCCTTTACATAGCTTTTTGTCTCCCCTCTCTACAGTTTCAAGAGACCACCTCCTGCTTTGCCTTGGAATCCCCATAAAACTGAAGATGATAATATCTTTTAGTTTTATTACTTTTTTAGTTAAAAAGCAAATAATGGTTTATAGGTAAATCACCTAGTACAACCATAATATTGTGATTATGCATATGTTATAAAGTGGCAAGTTTGAATTGATTTATACTTTAAGTTGTTCTTCAATTTAGATTTCTAGATGGCATCAGTGAATAGTTCGGTTTCTCAGCCATGTATGGCATTGTGTGCTACTATGAACTAATCATTGTGAAGACTATTTACAGCCCAGCATTTATTAAGTGTCACTTTTACAAAAGCCCTTCCTTATATCTCCTTTATTTCCTTAAATATTGCCTTGTTAAGGCACTTTACAATTTTAGCTCTATCTTTTGTTCTGCCCACTAAGTGGCTTGGAATAAAAGTCATAGAATAAAACTCACCTTTACCTTTCCTGAATTTTGTATGAGTGTTCAAGACACTAACTTAGTGTTTCTTTCATAAGATAATCTTGAAAGTAACGACATCCAACAACAACAACAAAATACCAAAACAAACAAACAAACAAACAAGCAACAACAAAAAAAAAAAAAAACACTTGTCATTTACATGTCTATTTTTATACAACCAAAACTTGGAATGTTCTAGACATTTGACTTATTTTAGTATCGTTCATCTCAATAATATTCTAGCATTCCTATGTTTAGCTTTTAAATATTTAGTTTTAAGTTTTCACTTACTTATTAGGTATTCAAGTAATAACTTACTGATCTTACATTTGGTCTCTTAAATGGCAGAATCTTCATTCCCATCCCTCCAAATACCAGTTGGTTATTCCAGGAAAAACACATTATCTGTCTTATACTGTACATCTTGAAACTTGTGTGGTTGGAGTCTCTTATAAAGATGCCGCTACCAGGCTGAAATCTCTGAATCTTCCAAATATGCTCCTCCTTCAAGAGGTTCTGAACATAGTACTTTTGTTAGAAGAAATTTTCCCTTAAAGCTGTTTACAGTATCTCCCCATCTTTGAATATCTCAGATATTTCTGTTGCTTCAAAGGTCTCCTTTAGTCTTCTACAGTTATGTCTTCATATTATTTTGTAATTATTTGTAGTTATTATTATATATTCACAGATATAATATCATGGAATGAAGTACAGGAGACAAGGCTATCTCTATCCTAGTTTATAAAAGTCACATATTAAACAGTAGAATACAGAATATATGACAGATTGTGGTTATTATATACAAATTTTTAAAAAGACTAATATAATTGTTTCAAAATAATGCATAAATTGGTAAGTATATTTCTGAAGTTTCTTTATCATTGACAGAATAAAAGTTAAAATATATAAATACATAAAACATACAAATTGAAGTGTAATTTATTTTTATTCATGGAAGAGTGTTAATTTTTAACTTTATTGTCAGTGAAATTTTTCCTTGAGTTAAGGAAATTTGTGAAGCTATTTGTCATAGTTTTCAGCTTTGATAAATAATCAGTTTATCAGTCATAATCATTCAATATGTCAAACACCTAATTTAATAAGCCGAAGTGGAAGCTTTAAATTAAAAGCAAAATACCACAAGAAAGTCTGAATGGCCTAATATTTACTCTGTAGATAGAAAAAATTGGTGTCACATGATGAAGCAAGTTGTACACTTAATTAATGAATCATATCAGGTGAAAGACCATTAAGTAACTATTGTGCAATGGTGCTGATTTGCTTCATTTTCTTCTTTACATTCTACATTTTAATTATAATTATCTTTATTCTTGAGAAGTTTATACATGGATACCATACATACAACAAAATATTATAATCTCCAATGTTCATTTTCCTTCTCCAACTCTCACCTGGTACTTTCCTATATGTCTCCTGGCACCTTCATTTACCCTTCCTCTCTCCTCCTCCTCCTCCTCCTCCTCCTCCTCCTCTCCTCCTCCTCCTCCTCCTCCTCCTCCTCCCCTTCTCCCTCCTCCTCCTCCTCTTTTCTTTCTATGACCATTAATCTAATTACTTCAGTTCTCATACATAAAAGTATACTTTATTACACTATAGCATGAGGATCCTATCTGTGGCCACATTGTCAAAGAAGAAACATTTTTTTTCTTTTGCTAAAAGCTATGAATTGCCAATTATTTCTTGGCAAGTGGTAGGATGAAGACAATAGCTCCCCTGACTGTTAGTATCTAGTTCCTGCTTAGTTTATATCTCTTTCCCTTGAAAAAATACTTACAGGCACTTTACTGATACACTGTTTGTGAGACCCAGGCTGACATATACAGGTACTAGATCCCTCATCAAGTAATTTTACCTCAAAAAGAGTATTGGTCGCTATACATTCTGTTTCCTGTGTGAAAAATCTGGAAGCCTGGATGTGAGCTTGAAGTTCCTTTATTCTCATAAAGGTATAAGAAGAGAGTCCAACTTCTGCCTCAAGGGTCATGAAACTGTCTTGTAGATGCTGCTACATTTTCTGTTCAGATGTTGGGTTTTAAAATTTCCACTGTCATAATATTGTCTATTTCTTTATCTGTCCATGGCATAAACACGTTTTGTAGACAATAATCTGCCTCAGTGCCCCTCTAAAACTATACTCTAATTTATGATATCTCATGATTAATGCTAGAAATTTGGCTAGTTTAATCTTGTGTAAGTCTTCTGCAGATAATCAGAGATATTTCAAGTTCATGAGTATGATGGCATAATTTCACAGGATACACATCTCTCTTCCAGCTATTATACTCCTATAGCTCCTCTACAGTGATGTTTTCTAGTGTTGGTAGAGGAAGGAGATTGATGAAGACGCTCCATTTATAGACAAGAGTGGCCTGTTCTCTCAGCATTTTAATTTTTAATTTTTATTCTTTATTTTATTTATTTACATTTTATTTTGTTATTGGATATTTTTATTACTTACATTTCAAATGTTATCATCTTTCCCAGTTTTCTCTCCAGAAAGCCAAATTCCGTCCCCCCTTCCATTGCTTCTATGAGACTGTGATCCCACACACCCTCACACTCCTGCCTCCCTGACCTGGCATTCCCTTACATTGGGATATTGAGCCTTCGCAGGACCAAGGGCCTTTCCTCCCATTGATGAACAATAAGGCCAACTTCTTTTTTGAAGAAAATAGCTTTTGCTATCCTGGATTTTTTGTTATTTCAAATGAATTTGAAAGTGGCTCTTTCTAGAGGCAGGCGAATTTCTGAGTTCAAGGCCAGCCTGGTCTACAGAGTGAGTTCCAGGACAGCCAGGGCTACACAGAGAAACCCTGTCTCGAAGAAACCGAAATAAATAAATAAATAAATAAATAAATAAATAATAAAAATAATAATAAATAAATTTAAAAAACTTTCTGACTCTGAAGAATTGAATTGGAATTTTGACTGGGATTGCATTGAATCTGTAGATTGCTTTCGGCAAGATGACCATTTTTACTACATTAATCCTGCCAATCCATGACAATGGGAGATCTTTCCATCTTCTGTGATGTTCTTTAATTTCCTTATTTAGAGCCTTGAAGTTCTTATCATACAGATATTTCACTTGCTTGGTTAAAGTCACACCAAGTTATTTTTTTATTATTTGTGAATATTGTAAAGGATGCCATTTCCCTGATTTCTTTTTTTTTTTTTATTGGAAATTTTTTATTGGAAATTTTTTTTTTTACATTTCAGATGTTCTCTCCTTACCCTATTTCCCCCTCCCTCCCAGGAACTCACTATCCCTTCCTCCCTCCTGCCTCCACGTTGGTGTACCCCCACCCACCCTCCCCCATACCTCACCTCCCCACCCTCGAGTATGCCCCCCCCACGACGTCCAGCCTTCATGGGACCAAGGATCTCTTCTCCCACTTATATATAGCTCCCTTGCATATATAGCTGGAGCCATAGGTCCCTCCCTAAGCGCTCCCAGGCTGGTGGTTTAGACCCTGGGGGCTCTGGTTGGTTGGGATTGTTGCTTTCCTCATGGTGTTGCGAATCCTCTCAACTCCTTCAGCCTTCACTCTATCTTCTCCATTGGGAACCCCGTGATCAGTTTAATGGTTAGCTGTGAACTCTGCCTCTGAGTATGTCAGACTCTTGCAGACCTCTAAGGAGACAGCTATATCAGGCTCCTGTCAGCATGTACATCCTGACACCCACATCAACCTCTACATTTGGTGACTGCACATAGGATGGATTTCCAGGTAGAATGGTCTGTAGACGGTCCCTCCTTCAGTTTCTGTCCTGCACTGTGTCTCCATATTTGCACCCTTGAGTATTTTGTTACTCCTTCTAAGAAGGACTGAAGGCTCCCATATTTGGTCATCATTCTTCATGAGCTTTATGTGGTCTGTGAGTTGAATCTTGGGTATTTCAGGCTTCTGGGCTAAAATCCAATAATCAGTGAGTGAATACCATGTATGTTCTTTTGTGATTGGGTTACTTCACTCAGGATGATATTTTCTAGTTCCATCCATTTATATAAGAATTTATCAAATTCATTGTTTTTAATAGCTGAGTAATATTCCATTGTATAAATGTACCACATTTTTTGTATCCATTCCTCTGTTGAAGGGCATCTGGGTTCTTTCCAGTTTCTGGCTTTTATAAATAAAGGTGCTATGAACATAGTGGAGCATATGTCCTTGTTATGTGTTAGAGCATCTTCTGGATATATACCCAGGAGTGGTATAGCTGGGTCCTCAGGTAGTGATATGTCCAATTTTCTGAGGAACCACCAGACTGATTTCCATAGTGGTTGCACCATTTTGCAATCCCACCAACAATGGAGGAGTGTTCCTCTTTCTCCACATCCTCGCCAGCATCTGCTATCACCTGAGTTTTTTATTTTAGCCATTCTAACTGGTGTGAAGTGGAATCTCAGGGTTGTTTTGATTTGCATTTCCCTGATGACCAAGGATGCTGAACATTTCTTTAGGTGCTTCTCGGCCATTCGCATTTCCTCAGTTGAGAATTCTTTGTTTAGCTCCTTACTCCATTTTTTAATAGGGTTATTTGTTTGCCTAGAGTCTAAT
Organism: Mastomys natalensis; assembly: GCA_021653895.1. Taxonomy (NCBI): domain Eukaryota; kingdom Metazoa; phylum Chordata; class Mammalia; order Rodentia; family Muridae; genus Mastomys; species Mastomys natalensis. The sequence continues at coordinate 5,168 of JAJTUV010003450.1, read as the reverse complement.
TTCTTGAGTTCTTTGTATATATTGGATATTAGTCCTCTATCGGATGTGGGATTGGTAAGGATCTTTTCCCAATCTGTTGGTTGCCATTTTGTCCTATTGACAGTGTCCTTTGCCTTACAGAAACTTTGCAATTTTATGAGGTCCCATTTGTCAATTCTTGATCTTACAGCATAGGCCATTGGTGTTCTGTTCTGTTTCTCTTTTCTGCAGGGGAAGGCTACTGATTTGTTGGAATTAATGTTATATCCAGTCACTTCCTTGAAGTATTTTTTCAAGATTAGATGTTCTCTGGTGTAATTTTGGGGGTCACTTAAAATATACTATCTTATCATCTGAAAATAGTGATATTTTGACTTCTTCTTTTCTAATTTTTATCCCTTTGACCTCTGTTTGTTTTCTAATTTCTCTCGTGAGAACTTCTAATACTATATTGCATTAGTGGGTAGAGAGTGGGCAGCCACGTCTAGTCCCTGATTTTAGTGGGATTGCTTCAAGTTTCTTTCCACTTAATTTGATGTTGACTACTGGTTTGATGTATATTTCTTTTACTATGTTTAGGTATGAGCCTGGAATTCCTGATTTTTCCAAGACTTTTATCATGAAGGAAGTTTGAATTTTGTCAAATGCTTTTCAGCATCTAATGAAATGATCATGTGGTTTTTTTTCTTTGAGTTTATTTATGTAGTGGATTACATTGATATATTTCCATTTATTAAATCATCCCTGCATCTCTGGAATGAATACTGCTTGATCATGGTGTATGATTGTTTTGATGTGTTCTTGGATTCAGTTTGCTAGTATTTTACTGAGGTTTGTGTGTGTCTGTGTGTGTTGATATTCATAAGGGAGATTGGTCTGAAGTTCTCTTTCTTGATTGGGTCATTGTGTCATATTTGCATCAGTGTAACTGTGGCCTCATAGAATGTATTGAGTAGTATTCTCTATGTTTCTATTTTATGAAATGGTTTGAGAAATATTGGTATTGAATACCCAGAAAAGAACCCACATGCCTATGGTCAGTTAATCTTTGACAAAAAAGAAAAACATTTTTTAAAGTTGTTATGCATCTCTGATGATGATTCCTGCCAACTGCAAAGGAAGGCTTTCTAACCATGATTGAGAATTTTCTGAGTTTATGGCTTTGAAAATAAATATGTACAAATCTACTGATGTGAGCATTAAGTGAAATAAGTGTCTTAGTTAGGGTTCCATTACTGTGAAGAAGCATATATCTTCACAGATACAATGCAAATCTTATAAATGGCAACATTTAATTGTGGCTGGCTTATAGTTTCAGAGAGTCAGTCCAGTATTATTATGGTGGGAATCATGGTAGCATATAGGTAGACATAGTGCTAGCGAAGGAGCTGTGAGATCCGCATCTTGATTGAAAGGCAACTAGGAGAGAGTATCTTTCAGACATCTAGTGGATGGTCTCAAGACCCACCCCCAAAATGACACACTTCCTCCAAAAGTGCCAAAGCTACTCCAACTGGGCCACCCTTTCTAATAGTGTCACTCCCTGGGACAAGCATATTCAAACCACCACATTCTACTCCCTGGACCCTGTATGGTTATACAAACATATTAGTTTATGGGGTCATACTTAGCCATAGATTAATGAAAAATACATTTAGTCTAACTTCAAAAGTCCCCATAGTACATCACAGTCTCAACAATGTTAAGAGTCATTGTTCAAAGTCTATTCTGAGATTCATCCAATCATTTAACTATAATCCCCTATAAAATCAAAATCTAAAAAGCAGATCTCATACTTTCAACATCATAGGATATAAATTACTGGTACAGAAAGTCATAGGGAGTAATAGTGAATCAAAGCAAGACCAAAAGCCAACTGAGAAAACTCCCAACTATGCACCACCAGTCTGATGTCAAGCCACTCTTCAGCTCTCCAATTCCTTTTGTCTATGTTGACTGTTGTTTGCCGATCTAGCATTCAGCAGCTACTTCATTATCTTGGGTTGGTTCCACACCTTGTTAGAAGCTTTCCTCAGCAGGTATCCCACACCTCTGACATGTCTAATATCTTGGGCTATCCAAGGCAACTTCAATGTTACAACTTCTTTTTCCAATGTCTGTAATCCACACATAATCTTGTCGTTCCTCCAAAGGGCTTGAATCACTTCTCTATTTCTACCCCTGAAGCACTGTAGAATCTAGTTGACTCCACTCTACTGTTGCTGTTGTTCCTGGTGATATCATATGTCACTGGCATCTCCAATTCACTAAAGTCTTCCACTGTAAGTAGGCTTCACCAATAGCCTCTCATAGGTGCCAAAATGCAATTTGTTTCCATGATTCCTTCAGTCCTGAGTCATCAACTGCAATTGAGGCTGCACCATCACCAATGGCCTTCTTTGGCCTTTCACAGTGTCAAACCTCAGCTGTTCGCCATGAACCCTTCAAACTTCAAAACCAGTATTATTTGGATGATTCTTACATATTACCAGGTCCACTGGCAGCAAAATTACAGCCTTGGATCTTCCTGGAACACAGCCTTTTGGTGCTCTCAGAAAACACTTGCCAGAAGATTTCACCTCAATGAGGCTAGTCTCTTCTTAATTGCTATGATTTTTTTTTAGCTCTAGATAACTAGTATTGTTTCAGTAGTCCCTTTTATTCTTTACTCTGAGTCAGAACCATATGGCTGAAGCTGTCAGTTAAGCTTCTTGTAGGAGCTGCACTTTTGCATCCTTTTTCCATTACATTATCAAGAGCTTTCTGCTTTCTAACTCCTTTACTGCTTAAGCTTGGCTATCTTGACACTTGCTCTATAAAATATCCTTGAAGTCAGAGATATGCATGTATCTGTCTCCACAATATAAAGATTAACACAAGAACCAACAGTCCTGGACTTAATGTTTTACTTACTTGGAACTTTCTCTGTATCTGGCTAGCCATGAATTCTTCTTATGTCAGTCTTCTGGATTAGAGCCATGTACTACCATGGCTGAACCAAACTTTTCATTTTAGATCTTAATCGAGTTGAAAACTGAGAATAGCCATCACAATCTATCCTTGTCAATTTGACACATAATTAATTGCATGTCCTTATGACTAAATAAAAAAAATTTAACCCAGTCATAATAATGACCTTGATCAATAAAAATGTGCCTACCATAATATAGCACTCCCTAGAACAACAAATGCATAAGTTCATTGGGTGGAATCTTGTCTGGGAGTCATCATTCCTCTAATTCCATTTAATATTTATAAATACAGGATTTAACTTCATTCCACTTTCTGGTGCCCTTTTACACTTTGAACCATACATTTTGTGTGTATGGTTCCTTTTTAACTTTTTTTTAATTATTTTTTTCTTTTTTCTATACATTTTCCTTTTTAGGGTTGTGATGCTTGATCAAATGTCTTCATGAAAGTAAACCATAGGACAAAGACTATGCTTAACTTTTTTGAGACTTCTTTTATCAATGTAATTAATCTGAATCTCTTCATCATAGCCTCAGACAGAGCCATTGGACAAGGGCAAAAACAGCCATATTCCTCACCAAAATATCACAAGAGCAATCTCTGGCCCATATACTAAGATTCATCTCATCTGAAGCCTCTAGAGCTGGGCCCCCACATTTCAAATCACCATTAGCACTAATGCCTTCCATATTCCTACTAGGATGACTTTACTTAAAGTATTCTACTGCTTTCTAAATCCAAAGACCTAAAATCCATATTCTGTCAAACAAAATGTGGCCAGGTCTATAAATCTAACCCTCTTCTCTTTTGTAAAACTACTTCATCTATAGAGTTAAAGGAGTCTTGTAGAACATTAATTGGTTCTTCTATTCCTCTTGTATGATTATGCATTGCAATACATAAGGTTCTCTAATTCTTATCTTGAAGTATTAGCTCTGTGCCACCTGTTTCAGCTACTCTTATACCAACCAGTGTGGATAACGCCATAGCAGTTACAGAAAACATTTTTATCCAGTCACCTAGGGAGTCTAATTGGTTGGTAATGGCTTTGACAATATAGAATATTTTCCAAGAACGAGCTGTACAAGGACACAGAGATAAGACAATATATTTAGAACTAGGATGGGAGTGGTGATGCAGAAACCCACCAACCATCCTCTGGAGGCAATAGGTACCTATTTTCTATATTGACAGGATTTACAATGGAATTGCAGAGTGTAAATGGTCTATTGTATATGATTTTCAATACAAGATCCCTGTCCATTTGTTGATAACAGTTTCAGCTTATCTTTTTCTTGTTGCTACAGAAAAGTGTACAATACTCATCTACACTGAGTACTAGCTGTTCTCTGTAGTAAATAGTTCTCAGGGACATCTGTTCCTTCATAGTAGGTGGACTGAGCATTTAAACATGATTAACAGTCCTGCATCAAATCTGGACCAAAGGAGTTTAGTAACTGGAAAATATTGCAGGTGGCGAAGTGAGGGTTTGTTGGAGCAGGAGGTTAGTGAAGTTACCTCTTGGTGCCAGAAACTGATGAAATAACCAGCCTGTATATGAGGCCACAAGGTGATAGGAAAGTAAATTATTGGATGTGAGTAAGGACCGAAGATCTGGCCTTCTGGACTTTCTTGGGTCCAACTGATATCCCTGGAACCCATCTAACAACTAGCCAGACCTGAACAAATCCCTACAAAAGATCCCCGACACTATTTTATATCTTTAATTCTCAAACGCAACTCATATCCCATATTGTGGCCTGTTTCCCTCTTTCTGTAAAGCTTAATGTCAGGGGTTAAAGGGAATAGAGGTAACAAAGGCATGTGGATATTCCATTTCTGTTTAGAAAGAGGAAATTACATTTTAACCAGGGGTCCCAGTAGATAGAGCCGTCCTTTCACAGCACACAGTATTTCCTTCTGGACTCTACAGACAGCCTTCTAGGATTTTAAAAACCTATACTGGTCATATTCAGCTAGAATGCCAAACTAGAGGTTAGGCTGCATGGGTGTTGGTCTCTTATAGGATCTAAAATTGGGTAAGACCCAAGGTATAAGGGATATTCCTGAGCTTATACAAGGCATAAGGTATGAGAGTTACCCAGTCACCATCAGTTTCAAGAGTTAATTTAGTCAAGGCCTCCTTCAGGTCCAATTCCTTCTCTCTACCTGCTCTAAACTCTGTGGTCTGTATATACACTGTAATTTCTTTTTTC
>JAJTUV010003449.1:0-55354 GCA_021653895.1 Mastomys natalensis | reverse complement strand
TAAATGGGTACAAAGGGTACCACAAGTAAGTGGTACTGAATAAATACCTGCATTCCTTTACTCAAATTCGCCATTTAATTAGGTTTAATGTATATTCTTTCCAAAGCTATTCTGTCTAAGAAAAAATATATATGCTATGCTAGTCCTGTGATCTTATTTTACAATTTTGTCAGATAAAAAAGTGGTATGATTCTTCATAATTATTTTTCTTTATATGTTTGATGTTACTTCTTCATCAGTATTTTTGGAATTTACATATTCTGTTCCTGATATCATGGACAGAATATAGGGACTTGCACTTGCTAGGTGTGAGTCATGCCACTGAGCTAAATCTGCTTCCCTATCATTTCTTCTCTATTATTAGAATACAGCAATGATTGTTTTGTCAATCTTTAGCCTTTGGACATATATTAATATTTACATAACAATATTTTAATCTGTAGAGTCCTAAAGCTAATTAGAGGTGGGAGTAAGTGGGGAAAATTTTTAGTATTCAGCTTAAAACTCTTCACACCTTACAACATTGCTTCTCACTTTACATTGGAGTAAGCTATTTTAGATGCCGCAGAACAGTAAACAATTTGATAGGTGTTATACATTTTTTGTTTTGCTGAATCTATAAACCATTTGTTCTCAAATTGAATAATATTTGAAATAAATGTTGAGTTTTAGAATCATCAAATATAATTACTAGAACTCTTACTCATCTCCAACAATTTTATTTATGACCATTATAGTTCCAGATATTTCAGGCTTAACTGTAAGCATATATATAAGGGAGTCCATTCTAAAATTCATCTACTTCTGTGGACTTGAGTTTCTCAGAAGTGATGTCATTAGGCAATGGGTTTCCAGGAGCATGCTGATTGTTACACATGGTACAGTGATTAGCATGAGTCAAGAGAAGTTTATGAACTAACCACAAGATGACTGTGCTTAGAATCTCCTTGATGTTTAATTTTCCCTTTTCCTATGTATCTGTTTGTTTGTCTCAATATAGGTAGTCAGCACCCGAACTCAGAAACTGAATTTTAATATCTAGTTTCTGCACCTCATCTTGTAAATTGCCATTAGATAAATATTATTTCACTGATTACCTTCTCCAAGAATCTTGAGATGCTACAGTGCCTCATGGTAGTACTTAAGTGAATGAGGCCTCTTCCCAGAATCAGGCAGAGAGTAAACTACACTTTACATAAATTGAGCACTCAAGCTGAATCTGGCCTTCAGAAAGCAATTCTTGTTGAATGTCTGTGCAGCATGATTGTGTAGTGCCCATGGAGGCCAGAAGATGGCACTGAGTACCCTGGGGCCTGAGCAACAGATAGATGTTTCTGAGGCCCCATGTAGGTACCAAAAATTGAACCTGTGTCCTCTGAAATAGCAACAAATGCTCTTAACTGATAACCAAACTCTCCAGCCAAATATGCTAAATATTTTTGTATTGTAAAATACATGAAAATAGAACTTGAGAATACTTTTCCTCTTTTAGTGTTTATGATTCTTCTCAATGAATAGTGTCTCTATTCTTATGACATTAACATTGTATAGAAAGACTATGACATCTCTATAGTCTCTCCAACATACATTCCTGATATTCACATATACATAGCCCTGAATATTTGCATCTAAATGTTCTACAGTCAATGTTCAAATGTTCAAAGTCAACCATGTTTCTACCAAGGATTAGTTCCTCTTTCTCCATTTTATTTTTTTCTCCCATTTTCTGTTTTCATTGATTACCCAGATTATAATGTAGAGACTTTCATTGACTCCTTCTTCATCTCTATTAAGCAAGTATTTCATATTCTAAAGTCTCTATAGCCTTACTTAAAGGACTCAAATTATGAAAAATAAATGTGAGAACCTCATAATCAGTTTCTTTTATATATTATTTTATTTATCTACTATTCTTCCTTCAGTCTACTGTCAACATAGAATTCCAATTACAAATTAAGTCATACCATGAGCTCATTTTGTGGGGGAGTGGGTTTATTTTGCTTAAACATCCATATCAGAATTTATTATCAAAGAAAGTCAGGGTAGGAACTCAAGCAGAGCAGAAAGCATTTAACTCTGACATTTACCACTTAACACAGTATAAAATGTGTGATATTTTTCATGGCTTAGGACATATAGAAATGCTTCATAAAAACAAAACGCTAACTATCTCTCCATACAAAATAGAGACACATACTTGCTACAGTGCATTTAATGCTTATGTTTCTGTTATTATTATTATTTTTATTATTATTATTCATTTCATTCATTTATATCTCATTACAATCAAATGATATCCTACTTCCCAGTTACTACCCCCTCCAACAATCTCCCATCCCATGTTATCCCACTTCCTGGTTACCCATCCACCAAACCCCATCCCACATCTGCTCTCCCCCCTACACTTTGCCAGTATGAGGTTGCTCCCACACACACCCACACTCTCCATCCCCGCCACTCTAGCATCCCCCCGATGCTAGAGCTTCAAACCTCTCCAGGACCAAAAGTCTCCCTTTCCATTGCTGTTAGGCAAGGCAGTCCTCTACTACATATGTATCTGGAGCCATGGATCCCTCCAGGTACACTCCTTGGTTTATGGTCTAGAATCTGGGAGAACTGGGTGGAGAGGCCAGCTTATGGTGTTCTTCCAATGGGGTTGCAATATTCCTCCTCTCCTCCAGTCCTTCCACTATACTAGGTTCCTGTCAACAAGCACCTCTTGACCACAGCAACAGTATTGGGTTTGGTGTTGGCAGACGTGATGGAACCCCAGGTGAGGCAATTCCAGATTGTCCTTTCTGTCAGTCTCTGTTTCATTTTTTGTCCCTGTTCTCCCTTTGGACAGGAACATTGCTGGGATAAAAACTTTGAGATGGGTAGGTGGCCCTATCCCTCAACCAGGGGCCATGCCTATCTACTGAAGATAACTTCAACAGGTTCTATCTCCCCATTCTCTGCACATTTCAGCTAAAGTCATCCCTATTGGGTCCTGGGAGCCTCATGTTTTCCTGGTGTCTAGGACCCTCCACTGAGTTCCTTATCTCTCCTGGTACATATTTTGATGCAATTTCCTGACCCTCTGTACATCTCTCACACCTCCTCTACTTCCTGATACTGCCCCCCTTATTTCCTCCCCTCTCTTTCCCTCCCAGATCACCCTCTCCCTCCACCTCCCATGATCATCCAGTTTTCCCCTTGTCTTCCTTCCTTCCTTCTATGCTACATATGATCTGTGGGTTGTATCATGGGCATTGTGAGCTTTTGGGCTAATATACACTTATTAGTGAGTACATACTATGTGTGTGCTCTTGTGTCTGGGTTATCTCACACAGGATATTTTCTAGTTTCATCCATTTCACCTTAGAATTTCATGAAGTCACTGTTCTTAATAGATGAGTAATACTCCATTGTGTATATGTACCACATTTTCTGTATCCATTCTTCTGTCGAGGGACATTTGGGTTATTTCCAGATTCCGGCTATTACAAATAAGGATACTATGAACATAGTGGAGCTTATATTCTTGTTATATGTTGGAGCATCTTTAGAGTATATGCCAAGGAGCAGTACAGCTGGATCCTCAGGTAGAAATATTTCCAATTTTCTCAGGAGCTGTCAGACTGATTTCCAAAGTGGTTTTACTAGCTTACAATCCCACCAGCAATGGAGGAGTGTTCCTTTTTCTTCACATTTTCCCCAACATCTGCTGCCACCTACATTTTTGATCTTAACCATTCTGATTGGTGTGAAGTGGAATCTCAGGGTCATTTTGATTTGTACTTCAGTGATGACTAAGAATGTTGAACATGTCTTTAAGAGCTGCTAGTGTATGCTCTCTCCAGTTTCTGTATGGAGGCACTCAGTGCTATGAGTTTTCCTCTTAGTACTGGTTTCATTGTATCCCATAAGTTTGGATATGTTGTGCCTTCATTTTCATTGACTTCTAAAAAGTCTTTAATTTCTTTCTTTCTTCTTCCCTGTCCAAGTTATCATTGAGTAGAGCGTTGCTCAGCGTCCAAGTGTATGTCAGTTTTCTGTTGTTTTTGTTGCTATTGAAGACCAGCCTTAGTCTGTATTGGTCTGATAGAATACATGGAATTAATTCAATGGTCTTCTATCTGTTGAGGTTTGTTTTGTGACTGAGTATATGGTTGATTTTTGAGAAGGTACCATGAGGTACTGAGAAAAAGGTATATTCTTTTGTTTTAGGATGAAATATTCTGTAGATATCTGTTAAATCCATTTGGTTCATAACTTCTTTTAGTTTCCCTGTGTCTCTGTTTAGTTTCTGTTTCCATGATCTGTCCATTGGTGAGATTGGGGCGTTGAAATCTCCTACTATATTTTTATGGGTTAAAAAGAATTTAATTGTGATGAAAATCAAAATTATCTACTATAAGATAGATTACAAGCTAAAGTTGCTAAGGTTAAAGTTACCTTGCATTCCCATAGATTCCTTATAGATCTTGAAAATCATTTTTATTTCATATTTATTTATTTATTTATTTATTTATTTATTTAACACTTCAGCTTTTATTCCCCACCCCATTCAGCCTCTGACTGTTTCACATCTCATACCTTATAACCAAACCCCTGTCTCCACAAGGCTGTTCCCACCACCCATCACCCATCACCCACCACCCACCCAACCTGTACTCTAAACTCCCTGGGGCCTCCAGGCTCTTGAGGGTTAGGTGAATCTCTGATTGAACACAAACCTAACAGTCCTCTGCTGTATATGTGTTAGGGGCCTCATATCAGCTGGTGTATGCTGCCTGGTTGGTGGTCCAGTGTTTGAGAGATCTCAGGGGTCCAAATTAACTGAGACTGGTGTTCCTTTTACAGGGTAGACCTCTTCCTCAAACTTTTTTCAGCCTTTCTCTAATTCAACCACAGTGGTCAGCAGCTTCTGTCCATCAGTTGGATACAAATATCTGCATCTGACACTTTTAGCTGCTTTTTTGGGTCTTTTGGAGGACAGTCATGATTGGTCCCTTTTTGTGAGCACTCCATAGCCTCAGTAATAGTTTCAGACCTTGGGACCTCCCCTTGATTCCACTTTGGGCCTGTCACTGGACCTTCTTTTTCTCAGGCTCCTCTCCATTTCCATCCTTGTAGTTCTTTCAGGCAGAAATAATTATGGGTCAGAGTTTTGACTGTGGGATGGCAATCTCCTCCCTCATTTGATTCCCTGTATTCCTTTTGGAAATGGGCTCTACAAGTTCCCTCTCCCTACAGTTGGCATTTCATCTCAAAGGTCTCAGGACCTTTGAATCCTGAGATTCTCTAACCTCCTATCTGTTACATTCTGGAGGATTCCCCCAACCTCTTACCTCCTAGGTTGCCTGTTTTCATTCTTTCTGCTGGCCCTCGGGGCTTCATTCCTTTTCCCTCACTCAATACCAGATCAAATTCCCTTCTCCCTCACTATCCCTGTCAACTTTCCCTCCCAGGTCCCTCCCTCCCTCCTTTGTGATTGCTTTCTTCTCCCTCCCTCCTAACTTGAACACTTCAGCTTGTTGCCTTTTTTGAGTTCTGTAGACAATATCTTGGGTATTCTCTATTTTTTTGTCTAATATCCACTTATTAGTGAGTATATACCATGCATCTCCTTTTGGGTCTGAGTTACCTCACTTAGGATAGAGGTTATGAACCAAATGGATTTAACAGATATCTGCAGAACATTTTACCATAAAATAAAAGAATATACCCTCTTTTCAATACAATATGGTACCTTCTCCGAAATGACCATATAATTGGTGACAAAACAAGCCTCACCCAATACAAGAATATTGAAATAATCCCACGTGATCTATCAGATCAATATGGCCTAAGGCTGCTCTTCAATAACAGCAAAACAAACCAAAACCCCAAATACTCATGGAAACTGAACAACTCAATGATGACTTGGTCAGGGAAGAAATAAAGAAATTAAAGACTTTTTAGAATTTAATGAAAATCTTGAAGCATCATACCCAAACTTATGGGACACAATTAAAGCAATGCTAAGAGGAAAATTAATAGCAACAAGTGCCCTGGTAAAGGAACTGGAGAGATCTTACACTAAGACCTTAACAGCACACCTGAGAGTTCTAGAACAAAAAGAAGCCAATTCACCCAAGAGGAGTAGAAGGCAGGAAATAGTCAAACTCAGGGCCAAAATCAACCAAATATAAACAAAAGAACAGTACAAACAATCAACAAAACCAAAAACTGGTTCTTTGAGAGAATCAACAAGAGAGATAAACCCCTAGCCAAACTAACTAAAGGGCACAGAGGCAGTATCCTAATTAACAAATCCTAATTAACAAAATCAGAAATGAAAAGAGAAACATAACAATGGAAACAAAGAAAATTCAAAAAATCATCAGAGTCTACTATAAAAGACTATACTCGACAAAACTGAAAAATCTAGATGAAGTGTATGGTTTTCTAGACAGATACCACATAACAAAGTTAAATCAATAGCAGGTAAACCATCTAAACAGGCCTAAATCGCACAAGAAAATGGAAGGTATTAAAAACCTCCCAACCGAAAAAAGCCCAGGGTCAGATGGTTTTAGTGAACAATTCTACCAGACCTTCAAAGAAGACCTGATATCAATATTCCTTAAACTATTCCATAAAATAGAAACAGAAGAAATACTACCTAACTTGTTCTATGATGCCACAATTACTCTGACACCTAAACCACACAAGGATCCAACCAAAAAGGAGAACTTCAGACCAATCTCGCTTATCCATGCAAAAATACTCAAAATTCTTGCAAATCAAATCCAAGAATACATCAAAAGCATCATTCTCGACAATTAAGTAGGCTTCATGCCAGGGATGCAAAGTTGATTCAATATATGAGAATCCATTAAGGTAATTCACTATATAAACAAACTAAAAGAAAAAATCATATGATCATCTATCTCCTTAGATGCAGAAAAAGCATTTGACAAATATAATATCTCTCCATGTTAAAATTATTGGAGAGATCAGGAGTCCAAGGCCCATACCTAAACATGATAAAAGCAATTTACTGCAAACCAACAGCCAATATAAAATTAAATAGAGAGATACTGAAGCAATCCCACTAAAACTGGGGGCAAGACAAGATGCCCACTCTCCATATATCTATTCAATATAGTACTCAAAGTGCTAGCTAGAACAGTAAGACAACAAAAAGACATCAAGGGAATACAAATTGGCAAAGAATAAATAAAGGTATCACTATTTGCAGATGATATGATACTATACATAAGCCACCCCAAAAATTCAACCAGAGAACTTTCCAGCTGATAAACAACTTCAGCAAAGTGGCTGGATATAAAATTAACTCAAATGAATCAGTAGCCTTCCTTTATGCAAATGATAAACACTCTGAGAAAGAAAGCAGGGAAACAACAACCTTCACAATAGCCACAAGTAATATGAGATATCTTGGGGTAACTCTAACCAAACATGTGAAAGACCTGTATGACAATAACTTCAATTCTCTCATGAAAGAATAAAGAGATCAGTAAATGGAAGAAATCTCCATCTATGGATTGGCAGAATTATATAGAAAAAAAATCGCAACCTATAAACGCATCTCCAGATTCAATGCAATTCCAACAAAATTCTTCAAAGCCATAAAAGAAAAATTACAAATTCAATCTGAAAGGCAAAAAAAACAAAAACAAAAACAAAACCAGAATAGCGAAAAACATTCTTACATAAAGAATGGTGAGGAAGCACCATTCCTGAACTCAAGCTTCATGAAGAGTAGTTAAAAAACTGCATGGTATTGGAAAGAATTGAGATCAATGAAAGAATTGAAACCCAGAAATAAACCACACACTTACAAACACTATCATTGACAAAGAACACCAAAAATATAAATGTAATAAAGAACATCTTCAATAAATGGAGACTGTCTACTGGCTATTTGTACAGAAAAAGAATCAGATCCTATTGTCCCATGCACAAAGACTCTATCCAAGTGATCTAAAACCATCACAATAAAACCAGAAAACTGAATCTAATAGAAGAGAAAGTTGGAAAGACAATTACCTCATGCACAGGCAATTTCCTAAACAGGACTCCAATGCTCATCTCTAAAATAAAAGAATTAATAAATGGGACTTCATGAAACTAGAAATGATTCTGTAAGTCAAAGGAATAGAATCAAATAAGAATTCGAGAAACCTACAGATGGAAAAATCTTCACGTAACCCACATCTAATAGAGTAATAAAAATCAAATAAAAAGAAACAAACCTAACCTACAAAAACCGAAACAACCCAATAAAGAGGAGATAAACTAAAAGAGAATTCACAACAGAGAATCTCTAAGCTAGAAAACAATAAAGAAATATTCAAAGTCTTAAGTCCAGAAATGCAAACTCAAAACACCAGTTCCACCTTACCCAATCAAATGCCTAAGATTAAAACCTCAGGTCACAGCCATGTTGCGAGGATGTGCAGAAAGGGAAACACCCTTCATTGCTGGTGAGATTGCAAATGGTGCAACCACTCTGGAAATCAATCTGGAGGTTCCTCAGAAGTTCGAAATGATCAACTGAAGACTGAGCAATACTGATCTTAGGAATATACCCAAACGATTCCCCATCATTGTCACAGAGGCATGTGTTCCACTATGTTCATAGTGGCCTTATTTATGATAGTAAGAAGCTGGAAACAAACCAGATGTCCCATGACAGAAGAATGGATATAGAAAATGTGGTTCATTTACACAGTGGAATACTACTCAGCTTTTAAGAAAGAGGACTTTCTGAGTTTTGCAGGCAAATGGATGAAACTAGAAATCTACTATTATTGTTTGAGGTTCAATGTGTGTTTTGAATTTTAGTAGTGTTTTTTGAGGCATAGGTGTTCAGAATTGAGAGTTCATCTTGGTGGATTTTTTTTCTTTGATGAGTATGCAGTGCCCTTCCCCATTTTTTGATTACTTTTGGTTGAAAGTCTATATTGTTGGATATTATAGTAGCTACTCCAGCTTATTTCTTGGGACTATTTGCTTGGAAAAATTTTTCTCATCCTTTTACTTTGATGTAACATCTATCTTTGTCACTGAGGTGTGTTTCCTGTATACAGCAAAATGCTGGGTCCTGTTTACGTATACAGTCTGTCTTTTTATTGGGGAACTGAGTGCATTGATGTTGAGAGATATTAGGAACCAACAATTGTTGCTTCCTGTTATTTTTGTTGTTAAAGACTGAATTATGTTTGTGTGTTTTTCTTCCTTTTGGTTTGTTGTGAAAAGAATAATTTCTTGCTTTTTCTTGGTTGTAGTTTCCTTCCTTTTGTTGGACTTTTCCTTCTGTAGGGATGTATTAGTGGAAAGATATTGTTTAAATTTGGTTTTGTCTTGGAATACCTTGGCTTCTCCATCTATGATAATTGAGAGTTTTGCTGGGTATAGTAGCCTGGACTGGCATTTGTGTTCTGTATGACATCTGCCCATTATTTTCTGACTTTGAGAATCTCTATTGAGAAATCTGGTGCAATTCTGTTAGGTCTGCCTTAATATGTTACTTGACCTTCTTCCCTTACTGTTTTCAGTATTCTTTATTTGTTCTGTGCCTTTGGTCTTTTAATTATTATGTGAAGAGAGAAATTTCTTTTCTAGTCCCATCTGTTTGGTGTTTCCTAGGCTTCTTGTATGTTTATTGGCATTTCTTTCTTTAGGTTAGGAAAGTTTTCTTCTATAATTTTGTTTAAGATGTTTCCATTTGAGTTGGGAGTCTTCACTCTCTTCTATACCTATTATACTCAGGTTGGGTCTTTTCATCGTGTCCTGGATTTCTTGAAAGTCTTGAGATAGGAGCTTTTTGCTTTTTGTATTTTCCTTGATTGTTGTGTCATTGTCTTCTATTGTATCTTCTGTCACTGAGATTCTCTCTTCCCTCTCTTGTATTATGTTGTTGATGCTTGCATCTGTGACTCCTGTTCTCTTTCCTAGGTTTTTCCATCTCCAGGGCTGTCTCCCATTGAATTTTCTTTAATTGTTCTATTTCCATTTTTAGATAATGGATGGTTTTGTTCAATTCCTTCACATGTTTGTGTTCTCCTGTATTTATTTAAGGGATTTATACATTTCCTCTTGAAGGGCTTCTACTTGTTTACTTGTGCTCTTCTTTATTTCTTTAAGGGAGTTATTTGTGTCCTTCTTAAAGTCTTCCATCATCTTCATGAAATGAGAGTTTAGATCTGAATCTTGCTTCATAGGTGTGTAGGGGTATCCAGGACTTGCTGTGGTGGGAGAACTGGGTTCTGATATTGCCAAGTCAAATTGGTTTCTATTGCTTATGTACTTATGCTTGTCTCTTGCCATCTGGTTATTTCTGGTGAGACCTGGCCTCCCTATCCCTGACTGGAGCCTGTCCTTCTTGTGAGCCTGTGATCCTGGATGAGTCAGAATACCTGGGGTTTCAATCTGAAACTGCGGTGTGGGCCATGTGGTTTCGGGTCCAGCTCCGGCACTCTGCTCTTGGCACAGGCAGGAATCAGAAGGTACATGGTTCTCTGACTGGGCTAGGAATCAGCTTCCCGGTTACAGGGGTCCTGTTATGCAGAGTTTTGGAGTGGGATTTGGGGTCTCATATGTAAACCTGTATGTGTCAGAATACCTGGGCAGTCGAGCTGTAACTGAGGTGTGTGCTGTGTGGGTTCAGGTCCAGCACCAGGGCTCTGCTACCAGCACAGGTGGAAACCTGAACCTGAAGATGCACGAGTCTCTTCGTGCTTATATTTCTAAGTACTTGTATGCATGTTATTTGTTTTGCATAAAATAACTGTTCCTCTGTTGTTTGAATGTACATTATGGCTAGAGGTAATATTTGAATGAATATATTTGTTGTCTGATGAAATGTTTTCAAAAATCTCAACTTTATATATATTTTATTAGTATTCCAAAGGATAAACTTTATATTTTTAGGTTATTTTTTAAGGTTTTTAGCACAGAATGTTTAAAAATACTGCTTTCGTTTTATGGTAAAGATTCTAAGGGTCTATAAATACCAAACAACCATCAAAATCACTTAATTTCACTACAGTTTGGAGAAACTAAGGCTAACAATTTACATACTTACTATAACTGAGTCATAATTAGCAGCCCAAAAAGATATTTTATCAATTAATTCATTCCTACATCATATTTTTTTCTATTACACTAGAAGTTAACACATTTTGTGTAAGAAGTAATTTTGATATCATAGTGACCTTGGTTGCTAAACTCATACATATTAAAAAATAAACTACTATTACTGGAGAGAAAGCTTAGTAGTCAAAAGTGTTTATTGCTCTTGCAGAAAAACTGGATTTGTTTATTACCATACATATTAAGCAAGCTCAAAACTGCCTTTATCTCCAGCTGCATCCATGAGACTCTAATGCCCTGTTATGGCCTCTGCAGGCACCTGCACACACAAGCACACACAGACACACTCATACACATAAATACAAAAATTTAAAAGTTTTAGCAATTAAAAAAAAACAAAATACATATTAAAAAGAAAACTAAAGATACTGAAAAAACTTTATCAACATATTTTAAAATTATGGTAAAGTGAAATGTACATTCACAAACACTAACTAGCGAGAGCTATTGGTACATTAATAACACTGTAATTGGAAAAACAGCTGAGCACAGATGATCCCTTGAGATCTCTACAATGATTATGTGATTTCTCCATATAAAAAGTTACAGTCATTAATAAATTCCCTTGTTTTATAAGTTTACTGGTAATAATTGAACAAAACATAAATTTCAATCATATATTGACATAAGTAAAATAAATATTCATAAAATTCATAGGTTCTAGTTACAAAAATAAAAATTTTAAATTATATAAAATATACAAGTAGAAATATACCTATAAAATTTAAGTAGTCTCTATCTTAAAATTATGTACTATAATTCTGATAATATTATTTTTGTAGCCCAATAAGTGCCTATATTTTAATTCAGAGACCCCTAGTTATTGGAACTGCCTATAGGTGGTAGATAAGGAGGTATAGCTTTGTTGAGCAGGTATGTTCCTGGGAATTCAACGAGCTATCCAGAATTGAAAATATATCTGCCAACAAACAAAGCAAAAGCATAATTTTAAATTCCAATAGTTGACAGAGTAAAGAAATAATTTCAGAAAATGTAGAAAACATTTAAATATCAAATTATATTCACCATGAAATGAAGAAAACTGCCATTCTTTACTCACAAGGACATGTATATCCAATTTGAAAAAATAGATATGGGTTTTTCAATATTCCTCATTGTATTTTTATTAATTGTTTAAAAATTTGACTCAATATATTTGAATCCTATTCACCTCCTAGCCCCAGTGTCTTCTGGATTCATATCCACTTTATTACCATCCAGGTTCATGATCTCATTCTCTTTTAAACAGTTCGTATAGCCGGGCGGTGGTGGCGCATGCCTTTAATCCCAGCACTTGGGAGGCAGAGGCAGGCGGATTTCTGAGTTCGAGGCCAGCCTGGTCTACAGAGTGAGTTCCAGGACAGCCAGGGCTACACAGAGAAACCCTGTCTCGAAAAAAAATAAAAAATAAAAAAATAAACAGTTCGTATTGTGCAAATATTCTTATTTGTGAATAATGCTTGTGCTATCTAATATTTTGTCAAGTTGACACAAGCTGGAATCATTTGATAAGAGGCAAATTCAGTTAAAATGCTTTCAAAAGATTGGCCTACAGGCAAAATTGCATGGGGTTTTGGTTTGTTTTTTTAATTTATTTTTTAATTTTTTATTGGATATTTTATTTACATTTCAGATGTGATCCCTTTTCCTCATTCCCCACCTCAGAAATCCCCTCCCCCATCGCCCCTCCTCCTGATTCTGTGAGGGTGTGCCTCCAACCACCTACCCACTCCCATCTCCCAGCTTAGAATTCCCCCACACTGGTGCATCTAGCCTTCACTTGATCAAGGACCTCCTCTTCCACCTATGCCCAACAAGGCTATGCTCCCCTACATATAGAGCTGGAGCCATGGGTCCCTCCCTGTTTGCTCCCAGGCTGGTGGTTTACACCCTGGGAACACTGGTTGATTTCAATTGTTGCTCTCCCCATGGGGCCTCAAGCTTTTTCAACTCCTTCAGTCTTCTCTCTATCTCCTTCAGTGGGGATCCCATGATCAGTTCAATGGTTAACTGCAATAATCCTCCTCTCTATGTGTTAGGCTCTGGCAGAGCATCTAAGGAGACAGCTATATCAGGTTCCTGTCAGCATGCACTTTCTGGTATCCACAAGTGTCTGCCTTTAGTGACTGCACATAGGATGGGTACCCAGGTGGGGCAGTCTCCAGACAGCCCCACGTTCAGTTTCTGCTCCACACATTGTCTCCATACTTGCTACCATGAATATTTTTTTACTACTTCCAGGAAGGACCAAAGCACCCACACTTTGGACTTCCTTTTTCATGGGCTTCATGTGGTCTGTGAGTTGTATCCTGGGTATTGTGAGCTTTTGGGCTAATGTCCACTTATCAAAGAGTGTATACCATGTGTGTTCTTTTGTGATTGATTGTCTTATCTCACTCAAGATGATATTTTTCTAGTTCCATCCATTTGCCTATGAATTTCATGAATTCATTGTTTTTAATAGCTGAGTAATACTTGATTGTGTAAATGTAGAACAATTTCTGTATCCATTCCTCTGCTGAAGGACATCTGGGTTCTTTCTAGCTTCTGGCTATTATAAATAAGGCTGCTATGAACATAGTGGAACATGTGCCCTTGTTATATGTTGGAGCATCTTTCCGGTGTATGCCCAGGAATGATATAACTGGGTCCTGAGGTGATACTGTGTGCAATTTTATAAGGAACCCCCAGACAAATTTCCAGAGTGGAGGAATGTTCCTGTTTCTCCACATCCTTGCCAGCATCTGCTATCACTTGAGTATTTGATCTCAGGCATTCTGACTGGTGTGAGGTGGAATCTCAGAGTTATTTTGATTTGCATTTCCCTGATGATTAAGAATATTGAACATTTATTTAGGTGCTTCTTGGCCATTCAAGATTCCTCAGTTGAGAATTCTTTATTTAGCTCTGTACCCCATTTTTTAATAAGGTTGTTTGATTGTCTAATTTCTTGAGTTCTTTGTATATATTGGATATTAGCCCTCTATTGGATGTAAAGTTAGTAAAGATCTATTCCCAATCTGTTAGCTGCCGTTTTGTCCTATTGACAGTATACTTTGCTTTACATAAGTTTGCAATTTTATGAGGTCCAATTTGTCAATTCTTGATCTTAGAGCATAAGCCATTGGTGTTCTGTTCAGGAACATTTCCCCTGTGCCGAGGTATTCTAAGGTCTTCCTTACTTTCTCTTCTTTTTTTTTTTTTTTAATTTTTTATTGTAAATTTTTTATACATTTCAGATGTTCTCTCCTTACCCCATTTCCCCCCTCCCTCCCAGGAACTCACTATCCCTTCCCCCCTCCTCCTATCTCCACGTTGGTGTACCCCCTTCCACCCTCCCCTGTACCTCACCTCCCCACCCTTGAGTATCCCCCCCCCCCACTACGTCCAGTCTTCATGGGACCAAGGATCTCTTCTCCCACTTATATATAGCTCCCTTGCATATATAGCTGGAGCCATGGGTCCCTCCCTAAGCGCTCCCAGGCTTGCGGTTTAGACCCTGGGGGCTCTGGTTGGTTGGGATTGTTGCTTTCCTCATGGTGTCTCGAATCCTCTCAACTCCTTCAGCCTTCACTCTATCTTCTCCATTGGGAACCCCGTGATCAGTTTAATGGTTAGCTGTGGGCTTCTGCCTCTGAGTATGTCGGACTCTTGCAGACTTCTAAGGAGACAGCTATATCAGGCTCCTGTCAGCATGTACATCCTGACATCCACATCAACCTCTACCTTTGGTGACTGCACATAGGATGGATATCCAAGTGGAATGGTCTGTCTCTTCTTCAGTTTCTGTCCTGCACTGTGTCTCCATATGCTCTAAGATCAAGAATTGACAAATGGGACCTCATAAAATTGCAAAGTTTCTGTAAGGCAAAGGACACTGTCAATAGGACAAAACGGCAACCAACAGACTGGGAAAAGATCTTTACCAATCCCACATCCGATAGAGGACTAATATCCAATATATACAAAGAACTCAAGAAATTAGACTCTAGGCAACCAAATAACCCTATTAAAAAATGGAATAAGGAGCTAAACAAAGAATTCTCAACTGAGGAAATGTGAATGGCCAAGAAGCACCTAAAGAAATGTTCAGCATCCTTGGTCATCAGGGAAATGCAAATAAAAACAACCCTGAGATTCCACTTCACACCAGTCAGAATGGATAAAATAAAAAACTCAGGTGATAGTAGATGCTGGTGAGGATGTGGAGAAAGAGGAACACTCCTCCATTGTTGGTGGGATTGCAAGATGGTGCAACCACTATGGAAATCAGTCTGGCGGTTCCTCAGAAAATTGGACATATCACTACCTGAGGACCCAGCTATACCACTCCTGGGTATATATCCAGAAGATGCTCTAACACATAACAAGGACATATGCTCCACTATGTTCATAGCAGCATTATTTATAATAGCCAGAAACTGGAAAGAACCCAGATACCCTTCAACAGAGGAATGGATACAAAAAATGTGGTACATTTATACAATGGAATATTACTCAGCTATTAAAAACAATGAATTTGATAAATTCATATATAAATGGATGGAACTAGAAAATATCATCCTGAGTGAAGTAACCCAATCACAAAAGAACATACATGGTATTCACTCACTGATTATTGGATTTTAGCCCAGAAGCCTGAAATACCCAAGATACAACTCACAGACCACAAAAAGCTCATGAAGAATGATGACCAAGTAGGGGGGGCTTCAGTCCTTCTTAGAAGGAGTAACAAAATACTTACTTTCTCTTCTAATACTTTCTGTGTATCTGTTTTTATTTGAAGGTCCTTTATCCACTTGGACTTGAGCTTTGTACAAGGAGATCAGTATGGATTGATTTGCATTTTTCTACATGGTGGCTCCCAGTTGTACCAACACCATTTGTTGAAAATGCTGTCCATTTCCCAATGGAAAGTTTTAGCTCCTTTGTCAAAGATCAAGTGGCCATAGGTGTGTTCATTTCTATGTCTTCAATTCTATTCCATTAATTTTCCCACCTGTCTCTGTACCAAAACCATGCAGTTTTTATCAATACTGCTCTGTAGTACAGCTTGAGATCAGCGATAGGGATTTTTCCAGTTCTTCTATTGTTGAGAATAGTTTTCTCTATCCTGGGTTTTTTGTTATTCCAAATAAATTTGCAAATCGATCTTTCAATCTCTATGAAGAATTGATTTGGAATTTTGATGGGGATTGCATTGAATCTGTAGATTGCTTTCAGCAAGATAACCATTTTTACTATATTAATCATTCCAATCCGTGAGCATGGGAGATCTTTCCATCTACTAAGATCTTCAATTTCTTTCTTCAGAGACTTGAAGTTCTTGTCATACAGATCTTTCACTTGCTTGGTTGGATTCACACCAAGCTATTTTATTATTTGTGACTATTGTCATGGGTGTCATTTCCCTAACTTCTTTCTCAGTTTGTTTATCCTTTGAGTAGAAGAAGGCTACTGATTTGTTTGAATTAATTTTACATCCAGGCACTTCACTGAAGTTGTTTATCAGGTTTAGGAGTTCTCTGGTGGAAGTTTTGGGGTCACTTATTTATATTATAATATCACCAGCCAATAGTGATACTTTGACTTCTTCCTATCCTATTTGTGTCCCTTTGACTTCTTTTTGTTGTCTAATTGCTCTGGCTAAGACTTCCACTACTATATTGAATAGGTAGGGTAAGAGAGGACAGCCTTGTCTAGTCCCCAATTTTAGTGGGATTGCTTCAAGTTTCTCTCCATTTAGTTTGATGTTGGCTACTTGCTTGCTGTTTATTGCTTTTACTATGTTTAGGTATGAACCTTGAATTACTAATCTTTCCAGGGCTTTTACCATGAAGGGATGTTGATTTTTTCAATTGCTGTCTCAACATCTAGTGAGATGATCATGTGTTTTCTTTTTCTTTGAGTTTGTTTATATAGTGGATTATATTGATGGATTTCCCTACATTAAACCATCCCTGCATTCCTGGGATAAAGCCTACTCGATCATGATGGATGATCGTTTTGATGTGTTCATGGATATGGTGTGTGAGAATATTATTGAATATTTTTGCATCGTTATTCATAAGGGAAATTGGTCTGAAGTTCTCTTTCTTTACTGGGTCTTTATGTGGTTTAGGTATGAGCGTAATTGTGTCTTCATAGAAAGAATTGCGTAGTAGTCCTTCTGTTTCTATTTTGTGGGATAATTTGAAGAGAACTGGTATTAGATCTTCCTTGAAGGTCTGATAGAATTCTGCACTAAAACCATCTGGTCCTGGGCTTTTTTTTGGTGGGGAGACTTTTAATGACTGCTGCTATTTCTGTAGGGGTTATGGACTGTTCAACTGGTTTATCTGCTACTGATTTTACTTTGGTAACTAGTATCTGTCTAGAAAATTGTCCATTTCCTCCAGATTCTCCAGTTTTGCTGAGAATAGGCTTTTGTAGTAGGATCTGATGATTTTTTTTTTAATTTCCTCAGTTTCGGTTAATATGTCTCTCTTTTCAGTTCTGATTTTATTAATTTGGATACTGTCTCTGTGGCCTCTGGTTAGTCTAGCTAAGGGCTTATCTATGTTGTTGATTTTCTCAAAGAACCAGCTCCTGGTTTTGTTGATCATTTGTATAGTTTTTTTGTTTGTTTGTTGCTACATGATTGTTTTCAGCCCTGAGTTTGATTATTTCCTGCTGTCTATTCCTCTTGGGTGCATTTGCTTCTTTTTGTTCTAGAGCTTTCAGGTGTGCTGTCAAGTTGTTAGTGTATGCTCTCTCCAGTTTCTTTTTGTAAGCACTTAGAGCTATGAGTTTTCCTCTTAGCACTGCTTTCATTGTGTCCCATAAGTTTTAGTATGGTGAGTCTTCATTTTCATTAAATTTTAAAAAGTCTTTAATTACTTTCTTTATTTCTTTCTTGACCAAGTTATCATTGAGGAGTAGAAAGTTGTTCAGTTTCCATGTGTATGTGGGCTTTCCATTGTTTTTGTTATTATTGAAGACCAGCCTCAGTATTTTTGTATTTGTTGATGCCTGTTTTGTGTCCAAGTATGT
This sequence comes from Mastomys natalensis, assembly GCA_021653895.1. NCBI lineage: Eukaryota > Metazoa > Chordata > Mammalia > Rodentia > Muridae > Mastomys > Mastomys natalensis. The sequence continues at coordinate 37,174 of JAJTUV010003449.1, read as the reverse complement.
GGTCTATTTTGGAGAAGGTACCAGGAGATGCTGAGAAAAAGGTATATTCTTTTGTTTTAGGGTGAAATATTCTATAAATATCTGTGAAATCAATTTGGTTCATAACTTCTGTTAGTTTCATTGTGTCTCTCTTTAGTTTCTGTTTCCATATTCTGTCCATTGCTGAGAGTGGGGTATTGAAGTCTCCCACTCTTATTGTGTGAGGTGCAATGTGTGCTTTGATCTTTAGTAAGGTTTCTTTTATGAATGTGAGTGTCCTTGCATTTGGCGCATAGATTTTCAGAAATGAGAGTTCATCTTGGTAGATTTTTCCTTTGAGAAGTATGAAGTGTCCTTCCTTATGTTTCTTGGTTATTCTTGTTGAATGTTGATTTTATTCGATATTAGAATGGCTACTCAAGGTTGTTTCTTGGGACCATTTGCTTGAAAAATTGTTTTACAGCCTTTTACTCTGAGGTTAGTGTCTGTCTTTGTAACTGAGGTATGGTTCCTGTATGCAGCAAAATTCTGGGTCCTGTTTATATATCCAGTCTGTTAGTCTACTTCTTTTTATTAGGGAATTGAGTCCATTGATGTCTTATGTAGGGCTGGATTTGTGGAAAGATATTGTGTAAATTTGGTTTTGTCATAGAATATCTTGGTTTCTTCATCTATAGTGATTGAGAGTTTTGCTGGGTATAGCAGTCTTGGCTGGCACTTATGTTCTCTTAGGGTCTGTATGATATCAGTCCAGGATCTTCTGGCTTTTATAGTCTCTGGTGAGAAATCTGGTGTAATTCTTATATGTCTGCCTTTATATGTTACTTGAACTATTTCCCTTACTGCTTTTAATATTCTTTCTTTGTTTTGTAAATTTGGTATTTTGATTATTATATGACAGGAGGAATTCCTTTTCTGGTCTAGTCTATTTGGGGTTCTGTAGGCTTCTTGTATGTCTGTGGGCATCACATTTTTTTAGATTAGGCAAGTTTTTTTCTATAATTTTGTTGAAGATATTTACTGGCCCTTTAGTTTCAGAATCTTCACTCTCATATATACATATTATCCTTAGGTTTGGTCTTCTCATTTTGTCCTGTATTTTCTGGATGTTTTGGGTTAGGAGCTTTTTGCGTTTTGCATTTTTTGACAGTTGTGTCAATGTTTTCCATGGTATCTTTTGCACATATGATTCTCTCTTCTATCTATTGTGTTCTGTTGGTGATGCTTGCCTCTATGACTCCTGATCTCTTTCTGTGGAGAGCTTTTTTGGCTGCTTGGCAGGAATCTGACATTAGCCAAGGACAAGGAAATGGGCTTTAGGCAGGAATCTAATATTGGCCCATGACAGATAAGTAAGCTCAGGCAGGAATCTAATTTTAGGCAAAAACAGAGAAGTAATTTCAGTTAGGAATCTAAGTCTTAAGCGAGAACAAAGAAGTAGGACTCAGGTTTTGAATATATCTTTGGGCTAAGACAGAGAAATAGGCTCAAATATTTTGGTCATCCTGGTAAGCCCATAGAAATAGTGTCATGGGAGTGAACAAGGGACTTTGCTTACTGCCTTGCTTGTTTCTTGACTATTTGCATTCATTATATTGCTAGTTCCTCAATGTAGAACTGACCTAAATACTTGCATGTAATTAAAATGGTTTAAAAGCAAATTGGGAAACCATAAACCCACCTTCAGCCTCAGAACTGTCTGGGGTCATGTTTCAATGTTGTCTAGTCATCTTTTGTTTGTTTGTTTGTTTGTTTGTTTTAAATCTTCATTCCAGTGCTGGAGAACCTGTTGACTGACTGGGCCAGCATGTTCACCTTTCCTAGGTTTTCTATCTTCAGGGTAGTCTCCCTTTTTGATTTCTTTATTGTTTCTCCTTTCATTTTTAGATCCTGGATGGTTTTGTTTAATTCCTTCACCAGATTGGTGGTGTTTTCTTGTAATTCTTTAAGGGATTTTTGTGTTTCCTCTTTAAGGGCTTCTATCTGTTTACCTGTGCTCTTCTGTATTTCTTTATGGTCTTCTTAAAGTCCTCTAGCATCCTCCTCTATCATCATCATGAACAGTGATTTTAATCATGAAAAGTGATTTTTAAATCATGAAAAGTGATTTTTAAATCATGAAAAGTGATTTTAAATCTGAATCTTGCTTTTCTGGTGTGATGGAGTACACAGGACTTGCTATGGTGAAAGAACTGCTTTCTGATGATGCCAGGTAACCTTGGTTTCTGTTGCTTATGTTCTTACACTTGTCTTTTGCCATCTGGTTATATCTAGTGCTGCTTGTACTCACTGTCTCTGACTCGAGTCCTGTTTTCTTGCTTGTGTCAGAACTCCTCAGAGTCCAGCTGTCTCTGTGATCCTGTGATCCTGGGTGGAAGAGCTCCTGGGACTCAGGCTGCCTCTGGCATCCTGAAATCCTATGATCCTGAACGTGGTAGACCTCCTGGCAGTCCAGCTTCCTCTGGGTGTTGTGGGATCAGGAGCTATAATCCTAAGCGTGTTAGAGGTCCTAGGGATCCATATTCCTCAACTGCTATGAGTGCAGGAGAACACCAACAAAACAAAACCCTCTAAATCAATGTGATTAAAGTTCATTCATGTAAACTCAGACACTGTGTCGTGTCGGCATGCTTAGTGCCTGCATAGGTTTGCACCAGCTCCTTTCTGTGTATTATGACTTTTAGTTTCATGGTTTTATGGGATTCATAAATGTGTGAATGAGTGAGTCTCTAATTCTCATGCTTTCTCTTAGACTCTCACTCCTTGTGATGGTTTGTATATACTTGACCCAGAGACAGACTCTATTGTTGGAGTAGGTGTGTCACTGTGGGTGTGGGCTTCAAGACCCTCACCCTAGCTGCCTGGAAGCTTGCCCTGGTTAAATGTTGTCCTTATAAGAATTGCCTTGGTCTTGGTGTCTGTTCACAGCAATGAAACCCTAACTAAGACACTCCTATTTCTTTTATCCAATTCTCATGTGTTATTTTCTTACATATGTATTATATATTATATTATATATTATGTTATATTATTATAATCTCTTAAGATACTGTTTGTTTTTTTAATGAGAAACAGAGGGAGTGGATCTGTAGGAGAGGGGAAATGAGAAAAGACTGTGAGGAGTTGGGTAAGGAGAAATCATAATCAGGATATATTACATGAGAAATAAGTCTGGTTTCAATAAAAGGGGAAAAATGACAACTCATAAAGACAACTCATAAAGGAAAGTATTTCATTGAGGCTGCACTTACAATTTTAGAGTGTTGGTACATAAAAATGATTGTGGAGAGCATGGAAATAGGCAAGCATGGCATTGGTGCAGCAGCTGGGAGCTGCATCTTATTAATAAGCACGTGGTAAAGAAGGGTATGCACTTTTGAAACCTCAAACCCTATCTCCAGTGATACACTTCTTCCAACAAGGCCATGCCACCAATTCCTTCAAAAACAGTTCCACCAACTGTCGGCCAAAAATTCAAATACATAATCCTACAGGGATCATTCTCATTCAAACCACCACACTGGGCTTTTATTTGCTAGCTTGTCATTGTTGTATAAACTGAGAACAAGACCACTCCACAATATGGTTGAGGGAAGAGTTTTATTGTACATATAAGGGAAAGTATAACCGGAGGCATCTAGAAGAACCCAGAGCAGGAGAGAAAATAGTACAGTGAGCACAGCCACTAAACTGAACTGAGAGCCATAAAGGGAGAGGGAGAAGAGGAGAGGAAGAGAAGAAAAAGTAAAGCAGAGAGAAGACAAAGACAGGGAAACATAGGCCAAGAGAGGGCATGGATGAAATGGCAGGGTTATATAGGAATGAGGAGCTGAAAGAAAGGAGGCCTATGAACTGGATAATTTTATAATAGTGGGAGGGTTGAGAAGAGCTGAGAGAAGCCACCAGTACTGAGTGAGCCTGAGGCCAGCAGACACTTGGATACGCTAAGAAGAACCACAGTTTGCCATTTGTATTGAGTTTCTTTTGGATCTGACATTCCAGCCTTCTTATTGATGATAATGGGAAAAGTAATATCTTCTATAACTGGTTCTCAGCTGAAATTAGGGCATCATCTTCAGGGCCCAGTAAGACTAGAATACTGATCAAAGGCCAAGAGTGGAGAAAGGAGTACAGGCTGAGGGATATCTGGCCAGATTCTGCAGGAATACCTGGGGCTAACAAAGAGAAGCCAGCATTGAAGCAGACTGGAAGTGTTGGTACAATCCAGAGGCTCAGGCTGTTTGGGAATTCCATCAGAATCGCTTGGTTTAAATTGCTTTTGAGTAAGTCCAGGGATAGCAGTTTAGATTTGGAGAGATATAGACTAAGAACAGAAGGTAAAGTTAAGGATCTTAGGGGAAATTCTTATTCTGGGTATACACTTAAAACTCTCTGACCTGTGATTTCAGTAGTTGGGGGTGGAGAGAAAACATAGATAGGAAAGAGGGAGAGGTAGAATTAGAGGGAGAGCTAGAAGGAAAGGAAGGCAAAGGGAGGGGAGACAGGGAAAGGGAGAGGGAGAGGGAGAGGGAGGGGGAGGGGGAGAGGGGAGAGGGAGAGAGGGAGAGGGAGAGGGAGAGGGAGAGGGAGAGGGAGAGGGAGAGGGAGAGGGAGAGGGAGAGGGAGAGGGAGAGGGAGAGGGAGAGGGAGAGGGAGAGGGAGGAGGAGAGGGAGGGACAGGGAGAAGGAGACACCCTGCCTTCAGGAATAGGCAGTAGTCAGGGAAGCTCATGCTGTTTATTAACAGGTGAACTGTTTGGCCTGGGACAGGTAGATCCAAGTCTCTACTCCCTGAAGTCATTGTTTTGAGTTTCTTTTGTACCTGACAGTTTCCTTATCTAGTTGAAGCTTTCTCTCAAATTATAGTGTAAATCCATTGAAATTCTTTTGAAATGTATGGAAATTCTTCTGAAAAAATTATTTGAAATTAAAATTTAAATACATAAATTCCATATATATACATATCTAGAAGTAATATATATATATATATATATATATATATATATATTATATATATATATATATGCTTCTAGAGTAGTAAGCGTCAATATAACTTTCACAATGATCTTAATGCTCACAATCCCTCCCAATTTCCTTGTGTTATCTTGCCTTTCCATCTATATCCTCATTTAATCCTCCTATTCTATCCTTCTATTTTATTTCCCTTTATCCATTTATAACACTATATTCTATTTCCCTTCTATTCACTATTCCCTCTGCCTTTCTTGTTTCTTACTAGCTACCTAATATTTAGAGATATTCTGAATGAAATACACATATGTAAACCTTAACTGCTTAGGAAATCATGCAATGTTTGTCTTTCTGGGTTAGGATTATGTTACTCAGGATGAATGTTTCTAACTCCATTCCATTTACTTGCAAATTTTATAATCTAATTTTATTAGTAAATAAATAACATTTCATTGAGTAAATGCATCACATTTTCATTATCTATTCATCATCTGATGAATACCTAGGTTTTCCTATTTCTCCCTGTTATGAATATAATCACAGTGAACATTCATGAACAGGTGTCTGTATGGTAAGATGTCTACCTAACAATTGTACAGCATTTTCTTTAATCATTCATTGACTAATGGACTCTAAGGTTTTGGTTTTACTACAGAGATGCTTGCTCATCTATATTCATTGAATTTCTAGCACAATATCCAGAAAATGGAAGAAAACGTTCTTTAAAAATCTTAGTAAAAAAATTTTGAGGTCAATATTTCTTTAGCATGTCACTCTTAAAACTTTCCCAGCATTTCTGAGGCAGAATAACCTTCAGAATTCAAATAAATGCAGTACAATACAATGGAAGTACATTGAGTCTTACCAAGGGATCATATTATCAGCATTTTGTCCTAAGCTATTGTTGCTACTTGTTCCAGAGATCTGGAAACTTCAGGAATGACATCTAGATGATGCCTTGATAGGCCACTATTTGGAGGTCTTTGAAGTACACTATTCTTGGCCCCTTTCTACTAAGACCTCAATGTTCTGTCTTGTCATATGCTTTTTGTCTGATGTGATGTGAAACATTTCTGCCTTACATTGCTACTGCAGTGATACGTTGCCTCAACATGTAAGTTTAAGTGACTGTGTACTACAACTTCTAAAATGTTAAGCCAAAATATGAGTTTCTCCTTTAAGTTGTATTTGGTTACAGTGATGATAAAAGTAAATATTACAGTCTTGAAAACAGGAGTTAAGAACTGAAATATCAACTATGCCACAAACCATGTAGTCTTAATCAAGGAAATCTTCCTCCCTTGGTCTTCAGTTCCATTATTTATAAACAATTGCTTTTCTTTAATCCACAATTGGAAAACAGAGATCACTAACATATGCAAATTTGAAAATATCTAATACCATAGGGTTTCTTAAGTGAAGAAAGTGATCTCTAGAAAAATGTTTAGTTCTACATAGCAAGTGCTACCTTTGAACTAACAGATTCATTGTTTTGCCAATATTATTTACTTGGAATTCAATAAAACTCTGTAATAAATATTATTTTTCTCCCTGTTTTATAGATTTTAAAATTTCTGACACAGGAAAACTAAGAAATTAGGAAAACTTTATGCAGCTAATGAGTGGAAGATGTGAAATGTTACTGACACTGTCTAGCTAGAAACAGTCTGAGAGTAACCTCCAACATGTAATAGAACCCAAAAGAATGAACATATCTGTAAGGAGAGAAAGTGGGACAAAAAGGGAAAAGCAAGGCTTTGTAGACATCCAAATCTAGCATGTGAATATACCATGTGCATGTCAAGACTGAAACTAATGTTATATACAATGAATGTGAAGCAGTTAGAAAAGTGTTTTGTAGTTCCAAGTGATACAATAAAAGTAATGCACTAATACAGAATAAGTTCTCATTTTGTGTGCACTTAATTCCTTAACTTGTACTACAGAAATTTGATAAATGTAGTATTACAGAAGTATTTGGAACATAAAAAATATAAAATATATGATAAATTATTAAGAAATGTTAATTACTCTTTTTGTAGCCAAGAAATCCTAATACTTTAGAGAAGATAAACCCAATGAACAGTTGTATAACATAGCCTATGTACCCAGTAACTACTATATAATTTTTGGAATATTTCCCAAGTACACAAATGTATTTGTTATGTAAGGTAAAACCTAATAATTTATGTTAGTTATATGATTTATGATATTGAAGCAAAGGAGATGTTCCAAAACAGGAGCTAGTTATACCCAAAAGACAAATCTATTAGAGTTGATACTTTTAGTCATGCAACATCTGAAGAGGTAAAGGAGGCTAGAGACTGTTATACTACTTAATCAGAGAATTAGTCAATTTTATTTTCATAAGGAATGTTTTGTAGAAATTGAGATACCAAAAGCTCAAGTGTGCTTCTTTGATTAAGAACACTGTATGTTGTTACACAGTAATCTCTCCTACTCTCTAAGAGAAACCACTAGATCTAACTCTAGGCTCTCTAAACCTTAATCCAAGTAACTCTTCTTTCATCTACTTTTGTATCTATTTTATTATTGAAAGTAATAATAATAATAATAATAATAATAATAATCCATTTGGAATTTTGTGATTTGTGCTGGTAAAATGTTGACTCTGTTGGCTGGCTAGGTGGTCTGGGAGTGCTCTAGTTGCCAAGTGGTCCATAAAATGAGGGGGATCTTGGGATGACAGTACTTTTAATGTTGGACTATATATTTGGCTGAACTCCAAGTGTATTGCATGAGTAGGAGCTGGAGTGATGGATCACTAGTTAAGAAACTTGCTTCTTTTGAGGCGGATCTTTGTTCCATTCCCAATACCCCATGGTGGCTCACAACTGTATGTAAATCCAGTTGATCTAATAACCATTCTTGCTTTCATAGGCACAAAATACACAACATGCATGTACATACATGCTGGCAAATACTCATAAACATAAAAGAATAGTAAGTAAATCTTTTTTAAGTATGTAGCATGAGAAAATATTGTAATCATTCAAAATGAAGTAATATAAAATGTTACAACAAAAGAAAAAGTTAACTATTTTATTACTAATATGCACAAAACATCAAAATTATGTAAATAGCATTATATACTTCAAATTTGTCATCAATCTTAATATGGATCATTTTATATATATATAAAATCATTGCATAAAACTCATAATCTATTAAATAGTATAGTACAGTGAAGAAAGCTGAATTTATTGATGTAAGGCAAATTTATTAATTTAATAATAAATTTATTAATAATTTATTTAATAATTTATTGATTTAATAATAAATTTATCACAATTTATTATTTTTCTTCATAAAAAACAAAAATCTTTCTTATAAAGATATTTTCAACCCATCAAGTGTATTAGTTATATTTATTAATTATATATCAATATTAGATACAAAATTTCAACATAAAAACTTCATTTTACTCTCACTGGGTCTAGGTTTAAACTTATCTCTGTTTCTTAAATTCATTGTGAGAATTTTCTCCTGGTCCAAAGAGGTAGACAGACAACGTCTACCCCTCCTTCTAAGTTTCCAAACACAACAAAGTTCAATTTCTTCCAAATTACCTTGAAGAATCAATGAGACTTTTGGAATTGCTAATGGCACATGGGTGAACCAGGCCATGAGTGATCCCAAAGCAGCCAGACAGAAAGGTCTCCACCAGCATGGTTGTTTTTTTCCAATAACAGCATGAAGTACCACTCTCCAGTCCTCCAAAGCCTATGTATTCTAGCCACTCTTTAATATACTGAGGCTATAAGTACATAGGGCAGAATTGCTGTCAACTGCTTAGAAGTGGCTGAATATTTAGCTGAAGATACCATGACCCTCCTACTCCTCTTTCTGTGACATAAATACCAACAAGTCCAGATGGGATCATCTTTAACCTGCAGGCAGGGCTAAACTCCTAAAAATGATGGCTGTTTGACTCAGAGGATAGTGTCATGCCACAAAGTAAACTGAAGGTCTAAGGGGAAAGGATACACATATGTTAAAAACTCTACAAAATTTTTTGACCTCAACAAACTAGACTCATAAAGACACCACCGTGGTTTAACACATTGGGTAAGTATGTAATATTCGCAATAAAATACTGATTTTTTTTTCCTGTAACACTGAAGTTCTACAGTTGTGTCCTTTAATATTGAAACCTGTTATCAAAACTAAAACCAAAATGAGACTGGTGTGTTTAGCATAGTGGGTTTACTATATCTTCTTTAAAGAAAACACATCTGTTAAGTACAAGGTTACAGTATAATAAGGAACCTTAGATGAGGAATTAGTTAAACTTACCATGAACATTTAGAAAGCAGTTTGATTTGTGTAGTGTTTTTGAAGGAAGCTAAGGCTATCTGATGTGTTTTTTTTTTTCTTTTAATCAAAACAAAGGTTTATTGACCATGGGGGCTTAGTTCATTTTTGCAATCCTTATGACATTGTAGATTTGTTTCATTCACCTTTATAACAAATGTTATTGATTATTCATTACATACTTAGCACTGTGTTAGGCACTAAAAGAAAACAGACATAATAAAGCACAGTCATGTTCTCAAAGGACTCTTTCCTAATGGGGGAAATAGCCCTAGAAGCAGAAATTTAAATACCATGTAGTAAATTCTGTACAAGTGATGCCTTTAATATTCTATTGGAGCAGAGATTTCGAATTACTTAATTCTACTCAAGGCTGTCATAAAAAGACTAATGTGGAAGTACTAGGGTAAATCTTTAAGCAAGAATTTGAACAGAACTCAAGACAATGGAAGGAATCCGTAAACACAGAATGAATAAGTAAAGATAGAATACCCCTTCCTCCTGCTTTTCATGAACTACTAAGTTTCCTAGGTCACAATACTTGATATTAAAAATGAGAAATTAACATGGAAACAAGTCATTTTATAATGGAAACAAGACATTTTATATTTTCTCAGTGAGTTTTAGAAACAATATTCATATTCTCTCTCTCCCTTCCTCCCTCTCTCCCTCTTTCTTTTCCTACCCCTCTCCTTCCTCCCCTCCCTCTCTCCTTCTCTCTAAAGACCTCTATCTCTATTCTATCTCTCCCTCTCAGAAGTTCTGAAATATAGTTTAAATCATTCACATGCTAGGTGAATACTCTCCCACAAAGTTATGTGCCCCATCATTCATTAAAATTATTTCAAGAACTTTTTTCAATTATGCAGACTGGTATATATTCCTAAATACATATTAAAGAAAAATATAGTTTTTCTGGTATAAACTCAATATTCAATACATTAACAAAATAGTTCTCCAGAGAAAAACTAGGGATCTGTTGTCACAAGTGAATACATCCTATAAATGAGACAAACATAAGGGAATTGAATTACTTCTTGTTAGGTTCTATAAAAAGCCTCCCCATTGTATTTACTTTAATATTTTTATTTAATTTTTTGAATACAACATGTTTTGACCATATTTTCCCCCATCTGAACAAAAGCTAATATTAAATTGCTGACAAAAAGTCTCAAATGTTTGACTGCAATAGCCAGTTCCATTATTTGTTTTATTATTATTATGGATTTTTTTTAATTTTAAATTTTTTAAAAAATTTGGATGCCAAGGAATTTTCTGCTGAGTGTCTATGGCACCTTACAACTAGCCATGCTTATGCATAGGTGAATTCACTTACTGGCATATGGCATGATCCCAATCAGGTATTTAATATGGGGAAGAGGGCATGTTTGTGTTTTTTCTGCAGGATACTGAAGGAGCATGGTGGCTGCCAGTGTGAAGAGTGAGACATGCTGATGCTTGGACAAAGAATAATGCTGACCTGTGAGGTTTCTGAGTGCTCTGACAATGGTGACTGGGAGGCTGTATTGGACACATGTTCCTGACCCGCCATTACTTACCTATACCCCTGATGGGACAAGCTGCCTTGCCTTGTGGAACAGAGAATCAAAAAAAGAAGTTATAATGATTATTGTATTTTTCTTAAATGTGACCAGTTATTCAGACTCAATCATGGACTTGTCTAGAAATCAATCCAATATTGGAATTAACAGTCTTCATTTGGAAGGCTGGTTGTGAACATTTTCAAAGACATACTTGGAAGTTAGCTGCAGTTCTCTATGATGTTATGTTAGCAAGAGATAAAATTGGGACAGGATCTGGATTTCAAACAAGTGTTAGTACATGAGTTAAGTCTCTTTTAATAGTCAAGTTAAAATTACTTTTGTTTCTTCTACAGTATTTAATGTAAGTTGCATTGATTGTTCACTTTATTTTTTTTTTTTATTGGTTTTTCGAGACAGGGTTTCTCTGTGTAGATCTGGCTGTCCTGAAACTCACTCTGTAGACCAGGCTGGCCTCAAACTCAGAAATCCGCCTGCCTTTGCCTCCCAATTACTGGGATTAAAGGCATGTGCCACCACTGCCCGGCGAGTGTACATTTTATAATTCTGTTAGTGTGTTGAAACCTGGCATGTCAGTTATGGAGGTCTATCAACCAGCTTTTGTTTTATTGCCCTGAGTAGCACAGAAACTTGGTATTCTGAAAAAAGCTTGCAAGTACTGGAAGAAATGAGTCAGGCTTTAAGCAGAAACAAGAGTGTAGTGGGCTTGATTATTGCTGGTATAACAGCTTTAATTACATTAATTGCTAGCACCACTGCTTCTCCAATTGCTTTGACACAAGTTAAGACAGCTACCTTTGCTAATCACTTAGCAAAAAAATGTTACTGTCAGAGTCCAGCCTTGACACAGAATCAGAATTCTCAACTGGAAGCAGGACTATCTGGAACAAGCATAATAAATATACACAGGCTACTTTTTGGGTATAAGCTGACGGGCAATTTTTCAAGGCTGAAAGTTTCTCTCTCTTCTCTCTCACTCTCTGCTTTCTTTCTCACTCTCTCATTCTCTTGCAGCTTGAGGCTGCACACACTCTACATTCTCCTGTGTGCTTTTTTTTTTCTTGAACTTCTATACTCCTGTGCATTCCTGATTCTACTCCACACACACTCTTCACACACATCTCACATACACCTCACAAACACCATATGAACTCTCCTTTCACTGACAGGTACACATTCCATACACACCTCACATTGTCTCTTCACTCACTCTTCACATTCTCTATTCACTCTTCACATTCTCTCTTCACTCACTCTTCACATGCTCTTCTCATGCTCTCTCACTTGCTCTCTACATGTTCTCTCTCACCACATTCACCTCACATGCTTCTTCACCTTTCTCTTGCCACAGTCTTTTATTGATAATCCAAAAGCAGGTAGAAAAAAAAAAGACATTATATAATCATTGTCAAATCAAATTCAAAAGAATAACAACATCCCACAAAGAATTAAGAATTACAATTGTTCCCAGAGTTTCAAGCTTCCCTATTCCCAGGCCTGTAGCCAAAATAATAATAATTGCAAATTTATCATTATTTAAACTTTAACTTTTAACTTATTATACTTCAGAGCTCAGAGCTCTGAGGTCAGTTACTCACATTTTCCTGTGAAGCTCTAATGATAAATGACATGGACAAAGCGGCAAGGCAGTAGCCAGAAAGAATCAAATTAACCCTTAACTCAGTAGTTTCACTAGCTTTCTACTTCTGTACAGGCAATGACTCTCCTAAGAGTCCGAATGTTTTGACTTAGTTTTACTAGCATAAGATTTTATGTATTCTATACTTCCTTATCTAGGAATCACTCTTAAATGTTATGCAAAACTTATTTTATAACTTCAATAAATTTTTTGTTTCTTGGGGTTCCAGAGTTGGTTCTATTTCATTTTCTAATAATTTCTTCAAATTTTCTTTGCAAGTCAAGCATTAATCTGGAAGCACCATTGTGCAGTTATTGCATTTTTTCCAAGATGAGAACACACATCATGTACCTGGGCCATTAGGACTGTGCTCTGCTCTGCCCTATGCCTCAAATTTAATTGTTTAAGAATCATTGGTGGAAGTAGAGGCTGGAGACTTCAGATTCCTCTGTGGCTGGAGCTACAGGAGGCTGTGAATCATCTGACCCAGCAGACAGGAACTGAACTTGGGTCCTGTGCCAAAGCAGAGTATGCAAGCAAACATTGAAGCCAAAGCACGGCTTCTTAACCTTTGCCGCATTTCACTAAACACATATTTTTTAACTCAAAATTTTAATTTTTTCCAGAATTTTATGCAAGTGCTATATTTACACTAATCTAGGCCCCATTCTCCCACCAAATTATCTTATCTTCTGTAACTATTGTTTTTACTTATATAAAAAAATATGTGCACATGAACAGAAAAAAAAAGAATCATTACATCAAGGAACATCTAGTTATACAGAATTCACCAGAGCAGTAGGATAAAGAAGTAAGAAAGTCAGATATAATAGAATAATTATGTACACCAAAGCCAACTGAAATAAAGTCACAAACAAATGAAATCTATACAGTCCAGCACTAAGGTTAGGAGAAATGGGAACAACTGGTTTTTACAAAGAGCTGCCACTGGCTACTGATGTCTCCATCCCAGCCTACTGCAGGCAGTTCCTGTCATTGTATGCTGTCCCCAGCATGTTACAAATGTGTTTATACAAGAGAATTTAGATAGGCATTTGGAACAACAGATTTTTTATCCTATTCAAATTATTGGTAGGAGGCTCAGAGTTTAAGAGTAAAGGGTCATCTTGAGTGTCATGCCAAATACCATTGGATTCATGTTAGTTCTAAAATTTACAGTGGTAGTCATTATAATTACAAAAAAGTTTAAAGACACTTGTACTGTATTTGGCATAATTCTAATACCTCTCTGGATGTTTTAACTTTGCATAGTGAACTTATGAATTTAAAGAATGCTGCTCTGCTGAGTGTTGATGCAGCAGATATGGCTGTATAAAATTACCCATGGCCTGAGGTCAGTATTTCTATTCTGGTCAAGTTTCAAGAATGACATAAATAGCTTGATCAGGCTAGCCCTTTTTTTTTTTCTGGTAATAATTTTATTCCTGTCCATCATATTAAATTTGTTTTTAATAACATTAACATGTTGGCAGCCAAAGTACATGACTTGAAACTGAAAATGAACCCCCAGAATTATTCATTTAACAGGCTGGCAAGCCAAGGACAGGTAAGAATCTGCACAGAACCTTACCAACATTAGAAAAAAGTGCATTGCTTTTGATAATGCATATTCCACGACAAGTAAGAAAGGCATTCTTGTCAGAATGACCTAAGACAGGCTCAGTTTTGTTTATGAAATAAAAAGAGGGAAGATTTTTAGAACTTTTGGGCTGCTTGGCAAGAATCTGACATGGGCCAAGGACAAGGAAGTGGACTTCAAACAGGACTCTGACATTAGGCTAGAATAAAAAGTAATTTCAGGTAGGAATCTAAATCATAGGCTAGAACAAAGAAGTAATTTCATACAGGAATCTAAATCTTAAACTAGAACAAAGAAGTAGGCCTCAAACATGAAAGTGGCTTTGGGCTAGGACAGAGAAGTAGGCTCAGATATTTTGGTCATCCTGATAAGCCCTTAGAAATAGTGATCATGGGAGTGATCACAGAACTTTATTGCCTTGTTTGTTCTTTGACTATTTGTGTTTATTGTCTTGCTAGTTCCTTGACTAATTGCATCTCTTGTATTGCTAGTTCCTCAAACTAGAACTGACCTTAATACTTGCAGGTAATTAAAATGGTATAAAAGCAAATGGGAGGAGGGGGGATGGGATAGGGTTTTTTTGGGAGGGAGGATTTGGGAATGGGGATGACATCTAAAATGTAAATAAATAAAATATCTAATAAAAATACTTTGAAAATTGTTCTTTATCATAGTAATGAGTTTCTCATGCCTTTGTTGGTTATCTCCCCCCAATCCACTCCCTTGTCCCTTTGCATTCAGGCCCTACTTCCCTTCACCCAAGCAATAGTTCTCCTTGTGCTTTCCAGTTACATGAATTCTTTTTTTAATTATTCTCCCATTCTTCAACTCTCTCCTAAAACATAATTTTCTCCTTTCAGTCTTCTTATACATATACACCTATATATCTGCCTGTAAGTGTACCTAGGACACAAGACTTCTAGAGTTTGCAGATGTTCAAAATATGATTCATGTTAAAAGTTGGTCATCTCATACTATTCCAAAAAAAGAAACACTATTGTTTTTTTAATTAAAACTATTACCATTCATTGTGCAAATTGGACAATGCTAATGTGATAGCTTTATTCAAGATACCTTACCTGTTAATTAGCTAGTTGTTTCAGATAGACACATTCTATGCTAATGCTTAACCCATAAATTTTTAATTAAATTTGCTTCATTTCATATTCATCATACTTCTTATTTACAGATTCAAAATTTTTTTTTAATTTTATTTTTTTGCTTATTCACTTTATAACCCGTCCCAGTCACCCCCTCCCACAATCCTTCCCCATCTCTTGTTTTCTGAGTACCCCCTCCTCCTGTATCCCCCACCCTGCCACTTTAAGTCTCTGAGAGGCTAGGTGCTTCCTCTCCCATTGAGGCCAGATGAGGCACCCATCTAGAAGACCATACTCCATATACAGGCTGCATGTTTTGGGATAGCCCCCACTCCAGATGTTTGAGACCTGCATGAAAACCAAGCTGCACATTTGCAACATATGTGCAGGGAGGCCTAGGTCCAGCCCATGGAGCTAGATCTGTGTAGACTAGGTATGCTCCACGGTTGGTGATTCAGTCTCTGAGAGCTCCAAGGGTTCAGGTTGGTTTACTCTGTTGATCTTCCTGTGCAGTTCCTATCTCCTTAGGGCCCATAATCCTTCGCCTATTCTTCTATAAGAGTCCTCAAGCTCCATCCACTGTTTGGCTCTGGATGTCTGTATTTTAAAGGAAATTCTCAGGAAGTCTGGTAAGGCCATCACTAAAATGCTCATCCTTCACAAACTGGAAGGTAGAATGTTGGAGAGAAATGATACAAGAGAACTATGGTCTTTAATGGCCAAATGAGTATGTATTGTCTGTTGGCCCTACTAGAATTCCACATAGAATAGTCTTATTCTCTTCTCTTGTGAATTATAACTTCATTTTTTTCAGATATATTATAAAACTAATAATAGTAGGGTCCCCTATGTCCTGATTACCTGAATAGTTACTGACAGAGGGGAGAATTAATGAGATGTACGTACATGTCAATGAATAAACCAAGTCATCCCAGGCTATTATTTAAATCTCAGGTTCCCTAAAATTTCCTTATGTAAAAATTAGGAATAATATATACTTGACTTTACTAATTTGACAACCTTATCTCAAGTGTACTTTACATGGTGCTGCCACATTAATTTTCTAAAGCACACTTTGTACAACCCTATCACTGACTACATTTACCTCACTGTAGTATAATTATCTCTCTCCTTGTCTGATTTTTCTCAGTGGATTATGGATTTAAGAAAGCTGATACTTGACATTTAAATTGTATCCCTAGAACAAGTAATGTGAAAAACACATGGCAGGCCTCAATGAATGTTTACTGAATGAATAAATCTGCCTGAGTCATTGAATGGTTAAAATGAAAGTAGCCATTATTGCTATTAAGTATCTAAGTACCAAATTTGTTATCCTTATGTTCAAGGTTGGCCCACTGAGACGGGTTCTACTCTATTATTAAACTGCATCATATTAAAAGTTAGCTTTTCATAGAAAATTAATTCCCCAGAGTATGTTAACTCAGCCAGTTGATTTGTGGCTGTGTGTACAAAGGCAAATGAAATAGAAAGCTAAGTAACTGCTCTGTCAATTCAGTCAATATTGACAGCTACTCTAGAGCACTCATGCAGTTTACTTTTTACTTAAATAGTAGAGATAATTGTCTCAAATCTAAAAGGAAATAATGGACCTGCATTTGTTCCCCACATGACATAAAATTGGTTGTTGTGACATGGAAAATTAGAGCTTATGCAAAACGCTAGTTCCATAGTACTAGTTTTTTAAGCATCATAAGAACTTAGTTATAAATCATTTTGCCTATTTAAAAGCTACATGGCATGAAGCTTGAAGGAGACTCTATTGATGACTATAGCTATTTATGAAGGACACGAAAAAATTGAAACTTTATTTTCACCATTAAACATAATTGACAGTTACACATCAACAACAAACTTAACCATTTCTAGTACACATTTATCAAACTGATAAAAAGCCAAAAATTACTAGCGACATTTTTGTTTACAGTAATCCTGTTGTATCTGTAAAATCAACAAATATCTTTACATTCAAAATATAGATATAAAGGATAAGCAAAATTATTGGGAATAAGCAATATTATTTACCATTCTTCCAAGTTGAAATAATTTATCTCTATGTGGGTATGTATTACTATGTGAAAATATATACGTAGGCATGTATATATGTGCATGGGTGTAGAGAAGAGAAGTTGACACCAGGTACTGTCTTTAATAATCCTTCCTTTATGGTATATATTTTTTTGATATAGGATCTCTCCCTGAACCAGGAGCTCACTTCTTCTGCTACACTGGCTAACCATATTTCCGGTCAGTAATTTTCTGTATTCATATCTTCATATTGTTGACATTTAAAATATGAAAATGATTCCAGTGTGTATAACATAGTTTGGCTCATTTTAAATTATTATTGACAATACTGACATTGATTAACTTTAATACAATTTGCATAATGTAGCATATAAGACAATCACACCATTTATTAGTATAAACTAAACTTTATCAATAGAATATTTTTCACCTAGTCAGAGTTGAGCTATAATTAGATGTTAATGTTTGTGGACTCAATTAAAAGTGGAAAATATAATGATATTGCTTTTCATTTTGTGGTGATGAAGATCCAGCTGAGTGAATTTTCCACTATGTCTAAGCACTCTACTACCATGATCCATACCCTTTTCTTTTTTCTTTTTTAATATTTATTTTGCATGTGGATTTATGAGTGTGTGCATGTTCATATACCAGTGTGAGGTAGAACATAATTTTCAGGAGTCAATTTACCTTCCATAACATAGATTCTTAGACTCATACTCAGGTCTTTAGCCTTGACAGAAAGTACCTTTACCAACTAAATAATCTTACCTGCCTCATACCCTTAGTTTTTCAAGTAAGTCTCCATTATGGATCATGAAGTTGGCTAGAACTACCTGTATAGCTGAGGTTGACTTTGGATTCATAATTAACTTTTATTAGCCTTCTGGGTGTTTTAATCACAGATAGGTGGCAACATATCTAGATAAATATGCTCATTAGGTGTGAGAAAGTGAGTAAAGATTCAAAAGTAAAATTTGATGGTATGACAGAAAGATTTGATAAAGCAATAGTATTGCTATTAGGAAAAGCATAGAATTGAAAGTACACTGAGGGAATCTCAAGCTCGTTATACAATTTGACTGACCAGTCAGTCAGTCACAGCAAGTGGCATTCTTCTTCAGCCTGCTAAGGCTGTCAAATTAAGAATAATAAAAACATATTGTAGTTGTTCTCATCATAGACTTTTGGTATTGAATCACTTGAAGTAAGTTTACTTTGGAGTAGAAGAAATGCACTAGAGAATGATTTACAAAAAGAAATAACTGTTATGTTTCACACACTTCTGGTGAAAATATACTACTTTGTTAAAAATGAACACATGTCCCTAAGATTTAAATTACTCTCTGACAATATGGAGCTTAGAGGTCGTTATTTTAGCAAGTTAAAAAAAAAGTCAATAAACTGAAAAAAATCTTATTGTTTTACTTGTCAGAAAAGTGTGATCACAGAGAAAATGGGAAATACAAGTGACATGATAGATGTCTACAAAAGAGTGAAAAGAAAACCTTCCTATGTTACCTAGGAGGATTTGGATTCCTAGGCACTTCTCATAGCCCTCCAAGAATCTGGAATTCTAAAAAAGCAACACCATCCAAACTGAAGTTAGAGACTTCTCAGAAAGAAAAATAATAAAACTATTTTAATAAAACACAACTATAAGAGGAAAAGACCCTCAACATAGTGGAATTACAGAAAATTGAACAATGAACAAAGCAGTAGTTGAGACAGTACTAAGAGCCAATTTCTGCCCCTTAATGTCAGACATCAAGCTACATATGAAGATAATAGAGAATACACCAAGGAGGACAAATGTCATAAATTAATATAGCTGCTATATCATACTCAATTTTCAGAATATAAAAGTAATTGGGTAGAAAGGATAGAAAGAAGCCAGAGGGAAAACCATCTTACTTTGATAAGAATTATGATAATAATAATAATAATTGGATGTCCCTTCTCAGAAACATTCAAACCAGTGGGGAGAAATATTCAAAATGTGGATACAAAAAGTCTACAATCCTACAACTCTATGTACTTAGAAATGATTCTTTAGTGAAGAAAGACCTCTTAACAAATAAGAATCAGTAACCTGTCTTGCATGAAATAGCTGAAATACTTCATAAAGAAGAAAAATTATATTTCAACAACAATAATAGCAACAGTCAGCCCAAATCTTACATTCAAATGAACTCAATAACTAAAATCATCAAGAAGAAGTGAGAAGGATTAAGAAATATCTTAGTATTATATACTGCTTGTATTCTCTGAGAAAAAGGATACCATATTTAAAGATGGATATTTTCCTTAGATGTCTATGTATGCTTTCAAACTCCAAGGGTATAGCGAGATATTTTCCCACTACATTTGTATAAAGCTCAGTGATTGGGCTGTATGAGAGATAGGCAGAATGAGGAGTCAGAAGGAGACGGAAGGGGAGGAGCGAGGAGGAGAGAGATGTAGGAGCCATGGAGAACCACGGGTCCAGGATGTTCCTGGTAATGATTTATGTCTTAAGGATAGATATTGGGAAACAACTCTAATTGTGTGGACATTTTGTTAATTGAGCATTATCAAATATATAAAAGCATTGGATAATCTTTAAGCTTGGATAAGATTAAGATTGGATAATCTTAATCTCATTTCTACCAGGTACTGTGTGGATGGTGGGTATTGTTTGGGGTTCAGTCAAGCCTTGTGGAGACAGTGTGGTAGATTGGCAGAGCCATCTCCCATGCTGGCATCTCGTGGGTGCCAGAGCCAGTGCTTCTTGCCTGCCTGAGCCTGTGACCTGAGCTAAGCAGCATCTGGAACATGCAGCTACTTGTGGCCTCAAGCCTTGCCTAGTCGGGAACATGGCGGCCCCTTAACAAGAAGCCAGATTGGGTGCAGTCATTTTAAATATTACCTGTAACAAGTGACACACCCATTTTGGGCATGAATTCACTAGAAATTTAAGTCTATTTCACCTGTGTAAAAGTTGTTGTTGTTGTTGTTGTTGTTTTTTTGTTTTTTTTTTAAGTGAATGAGTAAGTAGCCTGTGACTCCTAGAGCGGGAACTTTGAACAAAGAAACTGCTGCAGGCACGTCCCTGCTGAGAGAAATTGCAGGCTGCTGCAGTCAGAGAGCGAAATAAATAAGACTCTTTGTGGAGCAGTTGCTAATTTAAGTGTAAAGTTACAATATAGGGATTATTTGCTTTTAGGAAAGAATTATAAACAGATTTGTCTGGATCACCTGGGGCTTTTCACCTGGGGTTCAGAACTAAGATAGGGAAATTGTCACTGACTCTAGAGTTGAGAGTACAGTATATAAATAGAGGCTGCTCTAAATAACCAGATACATGGTATAATTGTCACTGACTATAGAGTAGAGAGTACAGTGTATAACTAGAAGTTGCTCTATATAGAGAGCCAAACAGATAGTTGGTATAAATAAAAAGCTGTTCTAGGTAAGAGCCAAACAGAAAGATAGTGTGAATCAGGTGTATTTAGATGATATAAAGTTATATTTCCTCACAGGAGATGGATTCTGTCTAACGTGGGCCCCACAGGAATTCTGGGTTTATTTCCTGCTTGGCAAAATAGGAAAGGCCTAAAAATAGGCACATAAAGTACTTTAGTTACTTCTTTTGTTTTAGATTAATTTTATTTTCAAAATGGGTGTGATTTTAAGTTTTGTGGTTATATTTTTCCTCTGGGAAAGAGGTCAAGATAAAGGTTTTACTGGTTCCTGGCTCAAGGAAATGCAGTTTTGGGAAAGTTTTGCCTGTGTGTTTTCAGAAGAGTTGATTAAGGTATTTCTATCTCCCAGAAGTATATGGATCAGACATGACAGAGGCAGGCCTCCAGAAGTCTAGATTCCAGAGAATTCAAACAAAAAATATCTTGTTACTAAAATTTGTTTTAAGAATTGTATATTGCAGAATACACAGCCTTGCTGTATCTACTCATCAAGCAAGCTAAGCCAACCTGCTCAAACCTCTGATGTCCTGGAATTCCAGCTGTATGCCGTGAAGACACAAACATCAGAGGCTTATCAATTTGCCCCTACCCTACCCCTCTTCTAATATCTCAGAGCCCATATTCAACTTGAAGAAGTTAATGAAGAGTTGGCACCCCAATTCCCTGGGCTTGGGGACTGAGGTGGTTAATATTAGGTTGTCTTTCTAGAGAAAAGTAATGGTTTTATTGGAACAGGGAGGAATAGCTGGAGTTGATTACATAGCCATAACCTATTGGTAGAAATCTGTATAATTGTTACTAAGCTGAAGTTTTAATTTCTTAGATGGTACCAAATTTATTTTGATTGCAAATTCAAGGGTTTCACTGCTATAATTTCTTCTATTGTTTCAGAATTTGTGGGTACAAGGTTTAGACCCAGTCCTTCTTTAAATTTTTTAACTGATCTGAGATGGTTAGCCTGTGAGTTAAGGGCCTATAACAATTCATGGCTCTGAGTTTATTGTTAGGGTGTTTTCTAGATTTAAATTAGAAATAACTGAGAGTAGTTTACGGACAACATTCCAGATTGCTTTACATAGATAGCTGGTTTTCAAAAAATGTTAGAAGTCCACAGAATTGACATAACAAACATTTCTGTATTAAGGCTCACTTGATTAGAGAACTGTCTGCTACTGAGAGATTCTCTATCTTGGATTCTAAGAAGAGATTAAGCATCTTTGGAGTTACTCCAGTTGTGGTAAGACAGCCACTAGACAAGAATTGCCTCTTTTCATCTACAGACAAAATACTGTCCAGGAAATGGACACACTTATGGAATAGTCTACTGATTATATCTGTCAAGACTGAGTGATCAGCCTTTAATAACTCTGCATTATAGGTCTGTCAGATGATCCTGGACCAGAAGGCTAAAGATCAGATGCTCCAACATTTTGAAGTATAGAGACTGTTCAGGTAATCAGCGGTCTATATAATTGGGTATGTTTTGGAAGCTATGCTTTGTGCTTCCCATATCTTCAGTTAATTCAGTCAGTCTGAATTTCTGATCAGGTTGAAGACTTATAGTCTCTTAGCCAACCTAGGTTATTTACTTTGAAAGAACAGATTTGAGAGGATGGTTTTCAGATGGCATTCATTCTAAAGCCAAGACATGAGCCAGGTACAGAACTATAGTCTTTTAAGTTAACATAGATGACAAGAGTCTTTTTATTGACAATATATTGGACTAGGTATTAGGTCTATTTTGTACCTTACTGTTATAAATTGATATAGTTGTGCTCTAATTATATTTTGAGAGAAAGTTGTTGTTTTTTTATTCTGACAAGAAGAGTGATATGTAGTGGGATATATTTATACATATGCATAAATCTCATTGATTGGGGTGTATGAGAGGTATGTGGAGTGAGGAGTTGGAAGGAGAAGGAAGAGGAGGAGTGAGGAGGAGAGAGTTGTAGGAGTCATGGAGAACCATGGGACCAGGATGGTCCTGGGTAATGATTCATATCTTAAGGTTAGATATTGGGAAACAACTCTAATTGTGTGAGCATTTTGTTAATTGAGCACTATCAAATATATAAAACCATTGGATAATCTTTAAGCATTAGAGTCTCATTTCTACCGGGTACTGCGTGAATGGCGGGTATTTGTCTGGAGTTCAGCCAAGCTTTGTGGAGATAGTGTGGTAGATTGCAGAGCCATTTCCCATGATGGCATCTCATGGGTGCCAGTGCTGGTACTTCTGGACTGCCTGAGCTGCAGCAGCAGTGAGAACACACTGCTGCTCATAGCCTCAGGCCTTGCCTAGTCGGGAACATGGCAGCACCATAACAACAAGCCAGATTGGGCACTGCCGTTTTAAATATTAACTGCAACACAAAGGAATCACTAAAAGCAAAACAGCAAGAATAAGAGTTAATACATTAAGTATAGAGAAAAATAAAAATAATTCAAGTGATTTGTTAAATCCACCAATGAAAAAGAACCTAGAACTCTACTTCTAAACAGATAGAAACAAAGTATCAGGTTAAATAACTCTTTGTGGAAGCTAGTACCTGAGATAGAGTAATAGGATTCTATGGCAAATAGATAGATCTGTGAGATACTATCATATGAGAAAAAGAGTATCTGCTACTTCAATACTCTAACTGAAGGAAGGGGACTGTAGAAAAATTTTAATCCAGCAACATGGCTGCTCTGGCAAGGGATCATATCCAAAGATCTTCTAGGTCTACATGATCCAGCTGGAATCCAGAACCAATCTGGATTACAGCATGATCTAGCTGGAATACAGACATGACCTTAATACATACCTTTAATTCTTAACAATGAAAGTAAGGTTAGTTTGTAGAAGGAAGTGGCAATGTTTGAAAGTGATGTATAATTAAGAGGCAAACAACGTGAGGAATCAGAGAATGTTTTGACAGAATGATTCAGAGATAGGATATGATCAACCCTCACTAGAACAACATAGGGAAAAGAGCCTACTTAAGAGCAGTGTAAGGAGTAAGAATGAGCTAGACACTTGTGGTAGTATGTATATGTGGCAATTTTACTGGAAAAGGTTTACAAAGACAGGTTGCAAGAAAGAACAAGCTAGACCCAGGTAAAGACAGAATAAGCCACAGAATTAGAAGGAGCCAGAAGATTAGAACATATTACCAAGATTAGTATAAGGCCAAGCAGAGCAATTCAGTCAGAAGCCAAGAGAAGCCAGATTGATTCAGTCATCTTGGAAGATTAGATTGTATGAAGGCTAGAAGCTTCCTGGTCTAGGCCTAGGCTAGGTAGAACAGAGAAAGAAACACTCTGGGCATAACCCAAGAAGTGCATTTGCACAGTTTGTGTATGGATCTCATTTCATCCCATGATCTGAGGAAATAAAAGAGACATTTAAAGGGGACTATCCACTTTGATAGGTCAAGAGGAAAGAGATAGAATCCCAAAATGCTTTATTGGCACAAAATACTCTGATCCTGTAGTCTATGCACACTCATTCTAGTGGACTACATCTTACACCTGCTAAGCTACTATAAATGAAAAAAAGTCAGAAGATAAAAATTCCAGTCTAACATTCTGTCTCCTGGGTCAAAATGTACAGTAATATAAGCTTAGTTCCATACAGTTTGTGACCATAAACCCTGCTAACTCACTCATCAAATCATGTTGAGTTGCAGTAATTATAATCTGTTTTTAAATTATAACATTCTATTTCATTTAAATACATCTTTCCTTTCTCCCTTTATAACATTTTAATCTTTTCTATTTCCTTAATTTTTGTTTCTTTAAATATATTATTTGAACCAGCAAAATCTCTAACAACAATAAACATTTATACTCATACCCACAGACAAATGTAGTCTTCATCCTTCAACAAGGAAATTTCTTTTCAGCAGAGACCACTACAGAAAATCACACCAATCAATATGACGAGTTGTGGATCGATCACAGTCCCTATGGGATCCAAATATATGCACAAATACTATACAATTATGTATGTGTGTGTGTGTACAAAACTCTCCCAACTTAAAGCTAAGCAACATTGCAAAAAAGAAAAGAAGGAAGGAAGGAAGGAAGGAAGGAAGGAAGGAAGGAAGGAAAGAAAGAAAGAAAGAAAGAAAGAAAGAAAGAAAGAAAGAAAGAAAGCTACATCCAGTCTCTCCAACAAGCAAACAACAAGTCTCTCCAACAAGCCTCTCCAAATGTGAGCCAAGCAAAGAAAACATTAATGGGCATGCCAAAATTCATGGAGAAAGGCACATAAAGCCTCAAAAATAGACAAACAAATATCAATATCCAAGGAAAACTGGTAGGAGGAATGGTGGCCCTCCACAGGTAAGAACACACCAGTCAGTTGTACAGTGCTAAATGGTCAGCCCTGAAAATTCATATACAAGTAACACTATATGGACATAACATGTTATATTTGAGAATACATATGTATATAAAGATGCACATATGCCTGCAATTGCAATTGGTAAAATGGATGTCATAAATTTGAAAGATTGAAGTAAGGGTTATATGGTAGGAATCGGATGGAAAAGAAGGGAGGAGAAACATTTTCATTAAAACATAATTTTAAAAATAAAACAATTGTTTGTTTTAAATGTTGGTCATTTACTTGGATTTAGACTTGTGAAGTGGAATATTTGTGTTTTTTGTTTTTTTTTTTTTTATCATAGAATAGAGTTTATTCAGGGCATGGGGAGGGGAACCAGGAGGGTAGTAGAAGCAGACAGAGAGAGAGAGAGAGAGAGAGAGAGAGAGAGAGAGAGAGAGAGAGAGAGAGAGAGAGAGAGGTGGAGGCTGGCCATGACCACCTGGAGAGAGTGGGGTAGGGCAGAGGGGCAGACAGAAACTGCAGGCCCGAGAGATCAAGGGAGCAAGAGAGCGAGTGGAATAATTTTTATTAAATGTGTCTTAGATGTACAATAAAAACAGATTACCAAATCTTCCTCAGATGTATTTTAATTGTTGTGGAGGTGGAACTAGATTTTTTAATTCAGACATTTTTTTCAAATGATAATGATGATTCCCAGCTAAATTGATATAAACAAATAATTCAAGTAATCATCCACATGAATTTTGGTTCTTAAATTAAATATGCTATAATTAAGGACCTTATTATTTTAGAATTTATATAGCACATATTTTCATTATATAATTAAACTTAGATAAGTAGTTGATTGTTTTGGTTTTTATTTTTGTTTTCTTTTTAGGCAGCGTTTATCCTGAAATGTTCCCAACTATTTTTTAATTGTTATGGAAAAGATGGTAACAAATTAATAGCTTTTCTGTCTGTGAACCTGTGCAGAATCTTTAACAATAATTAAGCAAAATAGTCTGCTGAGCTCCTGTTATAGTTCCCTTAGAATAGTCAAAACCATGAGATTATTTTTAACAAAAACAGTTTTGAGATGGAAAAGAGAACAGGTGGCTTAAAGAAGAAAGTATTTTAACTTATGAAAGTGACTAAGTCTCTTTAAATCCATAAATAGTGTCTAGCCTTCCAGTTGTTCATTTTTTGAAAATTTAAATGCTTTTTGGCTATAAAACATACTTAATAATTTTGAAGCATGCTTTCAGTAATGCATATTTGATTTTAAAATGTCTTAACACCAAGGATGTCATTGTGAATTATAAGACTTTTCTGTATTTAATTTTATTTCGTGTCATGGGCTATGAAGAAAAGATTTTAGTGAAGTGAAGGTTAATAATAACTTCACTTTAACCTTAATTATTTTTCTTTCTTTTTTCCTTTTACTCATTTTTAAACTGGCTAATTGTACTTGAGTGCCCTTTAAATCAGGACACCAATGACACTTTATTTCCAATTAACAGTAAAAACCTTTTTGATCTTTTGACTTTTTATGGGATGAATTTATATTTCCCAGACTAACATGCATGACAACATAACTCTTTATACTTATTAATATTCAACTTTGCTGCTTTAATGAGATGAACCAGGAAAGGTGTAATGTCATCTGCTTATCCACGGCATTAATAACTTTCACAACTATGAAGAGACTAAAATATCTTTGAGACATATACTGGAATCAAAGCATTAAATGAGCACTTAATATATGCTTGAAACTTTCAAGTGTGAAATATGTATTAAGTCATTTAATGCTAAGAACATTTCTATAATTTGAAAAAGATGTATAGTAAACAATATGCATAAATATGCTTAACCTACTTTCTAGGTTTAGTTATGTATATGCATATGTATATGTATATATTTATATATATATGTATATATACATATATATGTATGTATATATTTATATATAATATGTTATTATACATATATAATGTATGTATATATTTATATATATATGTATATATACATATATATGTATGTATATATTTATATATATGTATATATACATATATATGTATGTAATTATTTATATATATATGTATATATACATATATATGTATGTATATATATATGTGGGGGATGTATTCATGAAAATGGAACTCTAATTGATGTTTTGTGACTTAATTGTTATACTATGTACATAGTCTTAGTATCTTTGTCATATTTATATTTTTTTAGATATATATATAATGGAAACTTCACCAAATATCTAAAGTCTTCTATAGGTAATAAAATTTCAGATGATTTCCATCTTTGTTTTCATACATTGTGCTATTATTTACACCCAGGCAGCATTTACTCATAGACTAAGTCTAACATTACAATATTAACAAGAACTTTGTTAAAGTTTTACAAGGATATACTTTCCCAAAATATATTAAAAACACTTCAAAATGGATAAAATACTAGACTATATGATTTGAGACAGTTTCAATAAATATTCTGATTATCTCTAAAGTACATTTAGCTCATAATCAAGTGCCTAGAAGGGAAGTCAAATTTTCTTTTCTTTTAATCAGGTAAATGATCATGTATACACTCCTTTCTGGTTCAATTCTGCTCTTTTTAGCTTGAGATAATCAAACCATGTATACAAAAAAAAAAAAAATAGAATCTAACAGCAATTTTTCTACCTTCCCCCACATAAGTTCAAGATTTTCAGTGATTTTTTAATCCATATGTAAAATGATTTAACTGAATTCAAAACAAATTGAAAACAGAAATTATCTCTAGAAATGGGTTCATTAATTATATTAATTTAAAATATGATAATGTGTGGTAAACAAAGTATATTTTGAGTATAGAAACCAAAAATAAGTAATCAAAATCTCTAGAAGTGAGCCAAGTAACATTTTTTTTTTTAACAAGCATTCCAGTGATTCTAATTACTTCACTAGCAATAAGATTTAGTCTCCTACTTTTTACATTCCCAATAACACAAAATCAGAGGACATAGCTGCACTGAACTAAATATAGAATTATCTCAAAAGTACAAAGGACCTGCCATTTTACATTTTATAATGACTTAGAAGAGTGAATTTCAATGTTTGAATCTCTGAATGATTTTTGGTTTTTTTTTTTTTTTTTTTTTTTTTTTTTTTTTTTTTTACTCTTCAGCACGAATGGTTTGTATAAAATAAAATAATAATGGGCTTCACTGTACAAATTCCATGTGTGAAAAAAAATGTGTTCTGAACATGTTCAATTAATACATTAACCTCATCACAACAACAGTTCAGTCAAATACATCATCTACTAAATCAGAACTTCTAAAGATAGATTCTAATCTTTTAAAAATAATTTCTGGTAATTTTGATGGTCACTGGTATCAACTCCACTGGTCTAGGCTGCATGGTAGCTCAAGGATTTCACTAAGAACCAACTATTCTTTTAAAAATCTATTTATTTTATTTTTTTAAAGATTACAATGTAATTACATCATTCCCCTCTTCCCTTCCCTCCCTCCAAGTCTTCCTCATATACTCCTTGTTCTCTTTCAAAATTATGATATAATTTTCATTAATTGTTGCTGCATACGTATAGATAGATGATAGATACATAGACACATATCTACATGTATTTGCAGATACATAAATGAAATATTCTTCGTCTGTATAATTTAAGCATATATTTTCAGAGCTGACCATTTGCCTATAAATTTAGGTGTAGTTTTAAGGCATTGCGGGCTTCCCGTGTCCCCTTTGGCATGTCTATTCTTGTTGTCCTTGTTCAGCTCAATCATCTTAGTGACATTTTTTGAGTGCAGCTTTTGACATTCATAGGAACACAATCTCACAGTAAAACTCTCTGATCCTTTGGCTCTTAAACTTTTTTTGTACTTTCTTTTCAATGATTCTTAAGCTTTAGGTTTGGGAGTTACTCTATCAGTATGTCTATGGAAACTGGCTCTAGAATGCTGCACTCTTTGGTTACTTATTTATTCATTCTAATTGCTAAATAATATTATGCTTATTTAAAACTATCTGATATTTTAATCCATGCTCTTATTATTGGAAAGTTCAATGAAGCTAATTAATATACTTTCACTTTACCAATTTATCTTTTTTCATTATTATTGTAGTAAATTATATAAAAATAGCTCTTTCAAATAAAAAAATACAAATTAATTATATAAGAAGTCTTACCCCAGGCCCAATGAAACACTTGAGTACTTTCACCTACTCAAGAAAATGAAATAGGACAACCACTTGAGTTTAAAGGCACCTTGAGCAACAAAGTAAGGCCCCTTTTAATCACAACACAAATGTAGTCCTTTAATAAATACACCTAAACTCTATTCAGAGTTTGCAGAGCTTCTCATTTTTTAAATTTTTGACAGTTTCATTCATGTATAATAATGAATTTCAGAATTTTTGGTCTAACCTTATATCCATTTTCTTGTACTAAAATGTATTTTTTGGCAAGCCCCACTCCTACTTTGATTTATTTAGTGTATAGTTTCTAAATCCCTTGTAATATAAACGTGGATCATGTTAGCTAGTTACATTAAAGAAATCTGTACAGTAAATTTTAAAATAATTTAATATGTAATTGATACAACCATTAGGCTAACAATGAAACCAAGTCTTATTTCTTCCACTATGTGATATTACCTCCTTTAAAAGAACCCACTCCAGGTGGAAATCTAAACAGGTTAGAGCTGAAGTTAATATGAATACAGAGTAGTAGCCATAGCACAGCCTGAATGCTCTGATATTTGAATTCCCTCCACCATACAAATTACCCTATTAGACCTTTATTCGGCTTTATTCAAGTTTGCAGGACATGGAATGCATGCAAATTAATGTTGTGTTAAACATATACATACAAGTAAGCTCACTGAAGAGTGTATTTCTGGTATACCCAAAGCCATGGGTATACTAGAAACTAGCATGATAAAACAAAGAAAAAATGAAAACAAAGGTAATTTTCTCTTGGGAATATTCTTGAATTCTCAATGAATGCTGTCTTGATGTAGCAACTCATTTTTAGAAGATGGCTAATCTGTCCTGTTTAAAAGCCTACAAATTACCTAAACTAAAATTAAAAGGTACAGAAAGGTACAGAATTTACACAGTGGCACATTCAGGGTATCAAAATATGGAGAATATTAATATTCATATTGACTATCAATTTGACACTATCTAAAATCACCTAGGAGATAAGTATGTGGGCATGCCTGTGAGATATTCTACATTAATTGAAGTGAGATGATGTATGCTATCCACTGGAACAAGGAAAACATTGAAAGGGAACTGAGCAGTGGCATTTATCTCTCTTTGTTTCAGAACGTAGATTCAATGTGACAAGCTGCCTCAAGCTCCTGCCACCAGAATTTCCCTATCATGATGGACTATACACTAGAACTGTGAGCCAAAATGAGCCCTACTTTTGTTGGGTTTGTTGTTGTTGTTGTTGTTGTTGCTGCTGCTGTTGTTGTTTTGTTTTGTTTTGGGGAGCAGGTTTTAGGGTGTTTTTTTGTTTTTTGTTTGTTTGTTTGTTTGTTTGATTGATTGATTAGGTATTTGACATAGTAATTATACAGGTAACTAATACAAGGACAAATCTCGAATAGTTGTGTATGTCTCCAATTATTCTGGCACTCAGGTTGCAAAGGTCATGGAATCATGAAGATTTCAAGGCTACATAGTTAGTTCAAGGCCAGCTTGAACTAATTATGATTCTGTGTTAAAAAAAATAAACAATCCATAGATTATAATCTTTATAAACAGAGTTTTAGGTTATAAATTTATTTTTTCATGAATACATTAGTGAATAACCTTATAAATAAAATAGCAATGTGATGTAAAACCACCCAGTTATTCACATTCAGAGGCAGCTAAACAAAGCAATAATGAAGAAGCAAATTGCTTCACAATTAGCCATCAGGATAGACACACTGAAGACAAAGGCAGATCATAATAGTGTTAATAAGAAGTTGAAACCTTAGTTCGTTCTTCTTTCAAGAAGATACAAATTTCTGACTCTCCAATGTGGAGATTTTTGTAAAAAATAAAAAATAAAAAACGCTATCAGAATTGTGATGTAGAATACAAATAAGCATTTGTTACTCTGAAGGATAGCCATTTTGACACTGCCTACTTTGTGACACATTTCATGCCACCACAGACTTAAATACAAGCACAACCTTTCTGTTCCAAGAAGAATCCTACTAATAGCATGGAGAGCAGGATTTGGAAAAGTTCATTCAGTTCAAATGAAAGACATATAGGACATTAAAAAACACCTCAATTATTGAAGTACAAGGAAGACCTTTATCTCATTCTGTGATTGTCATTTTTTGGTTCATAATTGTGCAGTAGAAGTTTCCAAACAGAAGGACGTGATCTTAACAAGAATTATAAGTGATTTTTGAAAGTTATCAGAAAATATTTTTCTTGACCAAAGCTGACTTTATCCAAAACTAGATTTTGTTTAGTATTTGTGGCCTGGAGGGTAATAAGCACTATAAATGCAATGAATAAAATAAAATACATTTGTCCATATACTCTCATGCCTAAGTCTTTCCAGGGAAGTAAAAAAAAAAAAAAAAAAAAAAACTGGCTAAGGAGGTGTTTTGATGTTTTTAGTCTACTAATACATAACTGCTAAAGCAGGTTAGTACCTTAGTGGGCTCCCTAAATCTCTAATGTACTCGAAATAAGAAACTTCTTGGGAATATTAACATCTAAATCACATACCAAGTTCCTGTGATAAAAGAATAAAGAAAGTATCGTGCTAGATATAGAAGGAATAGAGACTTGTACATTTAAGCCTAACTGTAAAATAGAACAGAACAAAACAAATCCAGAAACTAGAGTAAGCCACATTTCCACAATCAAAACATAGAATGTAGGCTATATAGAAATAAAGGTTATTTTCTTCACAGTAAAAATTGATAGATCCACTGAGGATGGACCCTTATTGCTTTACTGTATGTCATATGATAGGAAATATCCTTGCATATTAGTTTGCTTCTTAGATTTTAATTTTACCCATGTTCTTATACACTTATAGCATTATCATTCAACTTTAAGGAATAATACGTCTTGACATTTGGTCCACTTGTTTTTGCTAGTTTTTATTCTTATAGCAATACATCTTCTATTTAGAAAAAAAACAGGAAAAATCATCAATTCTGCCACATAAAATGAGCACTGTTGACATTTTATTTCAATTCCAGTTCCATTCATTTTTCTCTACAGAAACATAGTTTTAATTCAAGCTTTATTTCTGTTAGCAAGCAATAATTCAGATGTATTATGTTATTGATACGAATTGTTCCATTTAATAGTTTAACATATTCTCCTGTCCTCATGTACAAACAAAATCATCTCTCCATTAAGATGCATGGAAACCTGCTAATATAAATGTTTCAGTGGATATTAAAGTGTATTTGTCTTCTTGCCGCTGTGAAATCTGGAGTGTATATTTAAAATGTCTATTAGTTAATAGAGGAATGAACTATAATATACACTTGTCTTGTTTAAAATCCAGTAGTGCTTAAAATAGGTCTTCATGAGATAGGAATCATTGCTCATCTTCCATAGGACATTGAGTTAGATTTTTACTCTTAACGTTTAAATAATTAAGTGCTATGTTTAGGGAATAATAAATAAATAAAAGTAAGAGAAAGAATTTAAGAGAAAAGTGAAGGGAGAGGAAGGAGAAGAAAAAAACATTTGTTTTAATTTTAGCATAAAGAAATATTTGTTATTTCTAATTTATAAAACATATTTGAAAACATATTCTGATTTACTGTGCAAAAATAGTATAAGAAACATGCATGACACATCAAATCACTGAGGTACGTTAAAGATATATTTGTGTGGAAATGGCTTTTAATTAAAGGAGGAAAATGACTAGAGCATTGATATTCAATGGCACATACACTTTCAGTTTTGTGTTCTATAAATTAAATGTTGACTATGTTTCAATATGCACACACTGTGTTTTCTTTACTAAATTAAAAAACTCCAGAAAATCTATGTTTCCACTGACAAATGAGGAAATTACATAGGGAAGAAACTCTAATGAATCCACAAAAACCAAGCTATTTAGCATTTCATAACTCTATTCATCCATTCCATGTCCCCAGTGAATACAGCCCAAACCTCAGAACCAGAATCTATAAAATTACAACCTATGATATCTTGCACTTTTCCAGGAAAGGGCCACATGCAAGCACTTTGTGCATCTAATATACTTATCTTTGTGATTTTGGAGTTTAAAAATCCATTATTCTTATAAACTATCCTTTTTGAGATACCCACATTGAAAACATTTTAAAACAATGCTTGCACCACATTCTACATTCTTCAATTATAGGACATACTCTTCCCAAAGCGTTTTGCAGGGCTTTTACTGGCAAAGAATTTCTCACTGATTTCATACTTTACAGGAAATTCATACATCTTCAGAATATTCTGGGAAAGGGTGATACCTCTTTGTTCAAATGTTTTTATATGAAACACACATCATATATTCTTATAATACAATGCAATTCTGGGTTAATATAAAATAATATATTTTCCTATGTATTTTTCAATCATACCCGGTGTTCTTTGCACCCCTTGCCCTGCCTTTCCTTCTGTATTGTCCTTATTCCTTCTTCTCTAGTTATAACTCTCTCTATTATTTCATTTCCTCTCCCACCCCCATGTGGTCTCTTTATATTTTTCTGGTTTCTCAATTTATTCCAGATAATATAGTCAATATAAAGCTTTAGAGCTATGAGCCACAAATAAGAGAGGAAAAACAGTATATGCCTTTCTAGGTATGGATTACTTTATTCAGTACAGTATTTTTGAGTTCTATCCATTTGCTTAAAGAAATCATGATTTAATTTTTCCTTACTTCTGAATAGAATTTCATTGTGTATTGTACCATATTTTCATTATCTACTCAACAGTTGAGAGACATTAAGGGTCTTCTCTTTTCCTAGTTTTTTTAGGAGAACAGCCATGAACATGACTAAGAAAGTATTTGTGGAGTGGCACGCCAAGTCCTTTGGGTATATGCCAAAGCATAGTGTATCTGAATAACATATGTTAGCTATGCCTTTGGATTATTGAGAATTCTCAACACTGACTTTTAGAGTAGCTGAATCACTTTGCAATCCTACCAACAATGAATGAGAGTACCTCCTTCCCCACATCCTTCCTAGCATTGTTGTCAGTTGTTTTGTTGATCATAGCCTTTCTGAATGGGGTATGATAAAATCCCAAAGCATTATTGGTTTACACTTCCTTATATGCTAAGAAAATTAAATACATTTTGATGCATGTATTGACTATTTTTAACTCTTCTATTGCAATCTCTCTGTTTACATCTGTAGCCCAGTATTTTAATTGTTTTCTTAACTGTGTGTTCTGAGTATTTATATATTTAAGGTATTGACACTTATCATATCAAACTTTAGAAAGGACATTTAAATAAATCCATATTAAAAATTAAATACGTGAAAACCAAGCTGCACATTTACAACATATGTGCAGGGAGGCCTAGGTCCAGCCCATGGAGCTAGCTAGATCTGTGTAGACTAAGTATGCTCCACGGTTGGTGATTCAGTCTCTGAGAGCTCCAAGGGTTCAGGTTGGTTTACTCTGTGATCTTCCTGTGCAGTTCCTATCTCCTTAGGGCCCACAATCCTTCCGCCTATTCTTTTATAAGAGTCCTGAAGCTCCATCCACTGTTTGGCTCTGGATGTCTGTATCTGTCTGAGTCAGCTGCTGGTTAGAGCCTCTCAGAGGACATCTGGAGTGGGGGCTATCCCAAAACATGCAGCCTGTATATGGGTATGGTCTTCTAGCTGGGTGCCTCATCTGGCCTCAATGGGAGAGGAAGCACCTAGCCTCTCAGAGACTTAAAGTGGCAGGGTGGGGGATACAGGAGGAGGGGGTACTCAGAAAACAAGAGATGGGGAAGGATTGTGGGAGGGGGTGACTGGGACGGTTATAAAGTAAATAAGCAAAAAAAAAAAAAGTTAAAAAAAAAAAAAAAGGACAGGGAGAGAGATAGAAGGGTTGGGGAAGGGAAGAGAAGCTTCGAGGTATCATGTATGGTGGCACATGCCTGTCATCCCATCACTTAGGAGGCTAAGACAGGAGGATTGCAAGTCCAAGGCTAGCCTGAGCTCCATGGCTGGAACTACTTGGGAAAACTGATTGATGTAGATAAACTATATACATGCTTGAAAAGAAAAAAAAAAGAACTGTAACTAAGACACATGTCAATTTTCTGAGCCAGAGAAATAGTTCAGCAATCAAGAGAGTGCACTGCCCCTTCAGAGGATCTGAGTCTAGTTCCCAGCACCCAAGTCAGATGGCTCACACCTGCCTGTAACCCCAGCTCCATCGAGACTTAAATGCCTTTGACCTCCATGGGCAACTGCACTCACAGGCATATACTCAGACATACACACAATGTGTATGTGTGTGTGGTTGTGTGTGTTTAAAAATCTTTTTTTTTTTTTTGTACTTAAGGTTTTTACTTTTAGGAATGTGTTCTCAGAAGTGAAATTGCTGAGTCAAAGATGCATGTGTACTTAACTTAAGCAGATGTGACCTGCTGTTTTCTAACAACTTTGTATGATCACACGCTTTCAGAAATATATTCTCCCTGCGTTAGCGTAAGAAACACTCTCGTGCTTTTCAAAGAGATAATAGCACATCACTATTTTAGTTTTCTATTCATCCACTTTTATTTGTTGGCCCCTTGAGTTTGATCTTCTATAAAGTATTTTTCATTAAATATTTTTTTTACATTAAAAAAATAAAATAAAAATTAAATACCACTTTCCCCATTTTCAGTACTACAAAATATTTTTTTTTAATTTTCTGGTGGAGCTTAAGACAAATTCTTTTCAAATTTACAGAGTCAGCAGAATCAAGGACCAAGGAAATTTCTAAAAATATTAGAGTCTCTAGGCTCAGTTTCTATAAAAAAAAAATGATAGCCTAGGTTCAGGTTTGTGAAAGAGAATTTATACATTAACCCTCTCACAGAAGCAGTAGAAGCTCATTCGTCTGGAAATAAGAAATTCAATTTTTTTAAAAATATCAATCAGATATGTCGGTTATGTCTATGTACTGAAGGTTTCAATCACATAACAGAGGAAATGTTCAGCACCATAAGCATATATTCATTTCAAGCCTTCTAACATGTTCACTAATTGCTTATATCTCCATCATATTGAAGATTACACAAATTTTTGAAAACTATAATAAAGAATAAAAGTCTTCATAATCTAATAACCCAAAAGTAATCTCTACTAATACTGGAGGAAATTAGAATTATCAAAGTCTTTACTTAAAAATAACATAATAAATATTTCAATAAGTACTTTGTCTATTATATTTCATTTTCTTTTGTTTTCTTTTAACAATACAAATAAAATTCAAGTGAACATTTTGAACTCAAAGAGTATACAAAACTTGACTTTTGAGTAGCTTGGCCCATAGTTGTAAGTTTCCAACTTTATTTAGTGTTTATATCTAACAATAATTTTACTTCAAAACTTTTTTGATATAAATATATTTAATGTATGAAAATTATATTCAGATAGTAATATTTTATATTATTTTAGTATAAAAGTATGTCATGATTTTATTTTAGCTCATTCTTTTAAAATTTCCCAATGTTAGACATATCCAACCTCTACTCTTCACAGCACCCAACTTCAAAAATTTCCTTTATATACAAATCTTTTGTATAAAATACAAAAAAGATCTGTTTTTTTATGTAGTTAATTTGTTGGCACATACTTTTAACCTTTTAGATTTGTATATTTAATTAACCCATAATTATATTATTTTTGTTATTTTTAAATTACAGAAAGTCATCCTAAGATATGCAAGTTATAATTTTCATTCAGTGCTTTGTTTTAGAGATACCTCAAAAGTTTTCCTTTCCTTCGGTAATGCCATATCCAGATACATTCTAACCTATTTCAGAGAGTCTTTGACAGTACTCCATGTATAAATAATATATGTTACTGAATGCATTATCTTTTTATTGTTTCCATCTTATTTTATATCAGAAAATACAAACTATACAGATTACATAAATTCTGCAACTTGAATGATTCACAAGGTGGCAC